>SNQJ01S0109893.1:29125-46565 GCA_010110895.2 Picea sitchensis
TTCAATATTTCTTTTCTTATTTTCCATAGCCATAAAGAGTACTCTCTCTGAGTCACTATTGCTTACATCATCTTCATCAAATGAAGAACTGTCTTCTCTTGAGTAGAGATTTTTCTTGAACACTTTCCTTCTATTTCCCCTTTTATATTTCTTTTCTTTCTTGGGATCATCTTCTTCATCACTATCTGAATTCTTAGCATAAGGACACTTATTTGCAAAATGACCAATTTTACCACAATTAAAACATTTTAAGGGAAACATACCTTTGTACTTTCCAGTTCCTTTTTTTAACTTCCTTACGAAGTTGGCTATTTTTTCGTCCTTGTCTGAATCATCACTACGACTGCAATTTGGCTTTGAATCAGGATTTTTCTTCTTATTTGTGTTCTTGGATGCTTTCAATATTGCTTCTGTCTTGGATGGATTTTCCTGATTTGTTGTCATTTCATAAGCTGCAAATATTCCATGTAGGTCATCCATGCTTATCGTACTTAGATCTACTCTTTCTTCTAGTGCTGAAATATTAGTATCAAATATCATTGGAAGAGATATCAGTACCTTTTAAAAAATTATAGATTTATCAACTTCTTCTCCCAATCATTTAATTGTGTTCATTGTTTCATCAACTCGTAAGAATTAAGCTGTAATATATTAATCTTACTTCATTTTCAACTGTTCAAATTGACCTCTGTAAGTATGAAGCTTTGTTTCCTTAACTTTGGAATCTCCTTCATAAACATTCTGAAGTTTGTCCCAAATTTCCTTTGCAGAATCACAATGAATAACTTTGACATATTGTGAATCAACCAGACCATTCAGGATATAATTTTTGTCCCTCGAATTGTTTTGACCGAGTTTCTTTCCATCGTTATTTGTTGGAGGACTAGCAAGATCTTTTTATCCGTCTACTATTGATTGAAAAACATCAAATCCCTGTGCTTGTACATATGTTTTCATCCTTATTCTCTAGAATGCATAGTTTTTTCCATCAAACTCTGGTATTCCATTCTTATACATATTTTTTCTCTCCATGATCTACCTTCTAGTGGTTAAACTATTTCCTGAAGGAGCTGGCTTTGATACCAATTGTTGGAATACTTAGATGGGGGATGAATCAATATGCACACTTTTATCACTTTTAACCACTTTCCATCACAATGTATAATCAAATAATATAAACATTAACTTGATCGATTACCATTCAACAATTTATCATATATGTTTAGTATATCATCGACAATATAAATCAGAAATGCATAATAAAATAATCGCAGATACAAAGTACACCAAGATTTACGGGGAAAACCAATCTGGGAGAAAGCCATAGAATGATTTTCTTATATGTCAAAAGAAATACATTCATATGAAGCACCAACTTCCCAATTTTCCAACTCCAAATGGAAGGAGGCTCCAACCCCCTAATTCTCAGGCTCCAACCTGAAGGAATCTCCAACTCCCTGATTTACCAACTATAACTGGAAGGAGGCTCCAACCCCATAGTTTACAGGCTCTGACCTAAAGGAAGATCCAACTCCCTGATTCTCCATCACCAACCAGAAGGAGGCTACAACCCCCTTCCATTGCCCTATCATATCACCCTGAAATATAAGTGTAGACCAACTGTCACTACCACAATCAATGCCATTGACAACCTGTCACTGTCAATGTCAAACTGTCACTGCCATTGATACTAAACCATCAACCTATCACTTCCACTATTTCATCATCAACCAGATCCACTCACAAATGCATGCAACTCATGCCACAATCACCAAAAGTATATCTCAAACCATATGCATAACATCACCACATAATGCCCCTATTCATGTACCAAACATATACCAAGATCACCAATAAGTGCCTCTAATAATGCACCATATCATCATCAAGATATGTGCCTCAACCATTTTTGAAACCATGCATCAAACCATGAACCATAACATCACAAAGATGTATCTCATCATGTGCTAACATCACCAAGCATGTACCATACCATCACCAAGATATAACCTTAACATGTACCATACCATCACCAAGATATAACCTTCAAAATATGGATATAGACATACCTTTAATCCTATAGAAACCTTATTGCATCATCATTAATACATGTACCATACCATGCAATAACTGGAACAATTCCAATCTGCAAATTTGATGCGGCTAGCGAACTACCAACTTTCTACAGCTGTCAAATCACCTGCGGCTACCGAACTACCAACTTTCTACAGCTGTCAAATCACCTGCGGCTACTGAAACTGTCTCTTTATGTAGCTATTGAAACGTGTAGCTACGAAACCACCCACAACTATCGAAACTACCACTTTTTGTAGCTATCAAAATATGTGGCTAAATAGCCACCCGCATCTACCAGAACTACCACTTTTTGTAGCTACCAAAACCTGCGGCTACAAAACCACTCGCGGCTACAAAACTGTCAAATTTCCGTCGCTACCAAAACCTATGGCTACAGAACTACCCGCATCTACCAGAACTTCCACTTTATCTAGCTACCGAAACCTGTGGCTATAGAATCACCCACGGCTACAGAGATGTTGAATTTCTTCCACTACCAAAACCTGCGGCTATAGAACTATCAAATTTATGCAACTACCTCAGATATTTGAATGAGTACATGTCAATAATCTTTCACGAGATAGATATTCAATGTGCTCAATAGGTGCTAATGGGGTTCTCTTGATCTCTTATTTATTCTTCCCAAGTGCCTTCCTTTATGGGCCATATTGTAACTATTTTATCCATCTTTATTCTTCTAGGGCTAACCCACCTTCTTTTTGCAACTACTTTACCCATAATTAGTAAACCCACAATTTCATGTTGCAACTAATTTATTTTTAATTATTTTCTTTTTGCAACAACTTTACCCATAATTAACTTCTAGTTGCAAACATTTTGACTAGCAAACTTCTTGATGACTTTTTAGGAGCGTCTAGAATAATTGACTTCTTTGTTGGCCTTCTAGGAACTTCTAGATGATTTTTTTAGGGTCCTCCAACTTCACAAAGCCATATCTCCTCAACCATGAGGAACTACGTGGCATACCATATATCACCAAAAACAGAATGATGTGTAATACTCATCTATGATAGTCTTACTTTCAAATGCACTGACCTTCATGTCTTTATTCCTCGATCAATTGTGGGTTCCATGACCATACCTTCAGGGATACATGTAGACTTCATCAAATGCACCCAACACATATGTTGACATCAACCAATACATCAATGACAACTAACTATCCATCTATCTCAACCACATCTCTTGGGATTCCAAACTTCTCCAAGGGTTTGCATCAATCTCTAAGGATTGAAATCAATGACAACTAACTATCCAAACCAATTGTCCAACAAACACAACTTGGGTTTCCCCATCATTTCCCATTTCTGCTTTGGTAACACATTTACATAAAAAACCAAGTCTAAAATAATGTTATCCACATCATATTCCCCAATCTGTGTGTTTAATTTGAACTCTCCGTTGGTCCTCTTTTTACATAGTACATGATTCATTACCCTTTGTGCAACACAAATTTCCCTTTCTTGTGCGCAATGGTCAATCATTTCACATAGTTCATTCAATGCAGTTTCATCTTTCATCAATTCTATGCAACTTCTCATAAATTCTCTTAGATTACTTATCTTCTCAAGTATATTTTCTGGTATAGTACGATCATAGACAGGAGGCGCAGATGATGTTGATGCTACCCAATCCAGTCTTAGTATCTCTTTTCTTTCCCTATGATACTTATCCTTCTCTTTCTAAGGGTCAAATGTTGTCATAGGTCATGTTGATTTCATTACCCATTGATCAACCTACTTCCTTCTATTTATCACATCATCCCATTTTCTATCTCCTCTACGTGTAACAACTTCTATTCTAGGTCCTTCATTATGTTTCTCGGCTGATATATTTTGTACATTCTTGTTTCGGTTTTGGTTTTGATTTCCTTTTGTCTGCCATTTCACAAGAGGTTGAGGACAACATTTTGTCACGTGATCCAGTTCTCTACAACATGTGCAGGTTGTACATAGATTCGATTAGTCGCGAGCTAAGTGTCCTAGTTGATTAAAATTATAACATATTATTGGTCCTCTACCTAGACCTCTACCAAATCCTTCTCAGTTTCCTGGATTAAATCCTCTCTTATTATTATACTATGGACCACCTCCTTTTGTCACAAGATTCTCCTCCTAGATCCTACACATATCTGAAGTGCGCTCTCTCATCAAATTGAATGAGTGACGATCCTTCTCTTCATGCATGAATGACTTGCAAAAGTTACAAAATACGTTCCTTGGCGTACTTTGGTATTTCTGCAGTAATGGACACTCAGTCGGATGATGTCCCCATTTATTACATATTTCAAAGTATCCCCCTTCTGGTAATGGATTCAGTGCTCCAGTCTCCAAATAATGTGCAAATGTTGGGAATTCATCCTTTGGTGTCCTTCAGTCCTACATTTGGTACACCAAACTTGTTCCCACTTCTCCTACCTTTTTGTCAGTTTTTCCAATTGAATTATCAAGGAAGCTAACTGTGTTTGAACTTGTGCCATCCCCCTGCCATCTCCTACAGAAGATGATTACAGTTTCATTGCAATCTCCAGAGATTTAGGCTATGATGCAACCTTCTGATGAATCAATGACTTGTGAATGTGTGGTAGAAGTTCTGTAATAAACCATTATTTGTGTTGTTGATCAAGGATCTAGAAATTCATTCTACCCATCAAATCATTAAACCTTTGATCATAGTCCCAAACTGACTCATTCTGCACATGTTTGATTTCCTTCATCTCTGTGATATATTACGACTCATACTTTGGATTCTTGAACTCTTTCAACAATGTTTGTCTAATTTCTGATAATTTCCTTGCTTGTCCTATAGGTGTGGTACTATGCAAATTCATATACCATACTAATGCACGGTCTCTAAATTTTATTTCCAATTGCGTAATATTTATAGCTTCATCCTATAAATTCTTCACGGATTAAATTATTTCACATATGAATGGATGTTGTTCCGAATCCTCCGACCCAACTCCCTAGAACTTAGGACGTATTAGTGTGTTGTCTAAACCTGCCATGATTTTTTGTGTAGTACCTCTCCTCGACGATGTTGGTTGACTCTGACTTGATGCGCTGCTTCCACTGCTCTAGTTACTGCTACTCTGTCTTCCTTTGCTAACTATAAGTTCTTTTGAAAAATCCTCAAATGTTGTTTCTGATCTAGGTGACACACACGAGGTTGTGGATTTGACATAGGATCCAGTCTGAGTAGGACTTACCAATTCTTCTATTATAGGACTGCATTAAGAATCCTCTTCCTCTACTTCTATGTTTGGTATCTCAACGATATGAGCTATTGCACAGGGTTCCTTCCCTTAGGTTCATTGTACGTCTCTCCTTTCTCAACCCAAGTCTTCCACCTCTTGTACCTTCTTCCACTGCATAGTATTCCAAACTCGTCTTCCTCTTCTAATACACCTTATTCATTTCTATGCATCCTCAGTCCCTCCCTTCCTTATGCATTTCTTCCTTCATTCTTCCCTAGCTTTAGACTATCCTCTAGTGATCCCCCATTTCCCCTATGTGCACAAATCCCCTTAGAAATAAGACTCCATCATCATGACACATTGTCACACAACAATATTTATCCAAGTACCCAATGATTTCATAAACCTTCTGTGTGGACCTTTAAATAAATCCCTCTTTGCAACACTGTATGACTAGGTACAATCTATTGCAAATTTTGTAATAAACCTTCAGCGTGGACTTTTAAATAAATCCCTCTTTGCAACACTTATGACTAGGTACAATCTATTGCAAATTTTGTAATATAACCTCCCACTATATTTTTTCAACCATAAATTAACTACATCAGAAGTACATTTTACTTACAGAGTTTAATTGTCTTACCCAATCAAGAGTCTAGTTCCTCGGCATTGTAGTTTGGTACCTTCTATTATTCTCCACTAATGTTTCTAACCACTCAGTTAAGATAATTTAAAATTCACCAAATAAAATTTCATGCATCTTTATGTACACATACCTTTGCATCCATTTCTCATTGCAAATATGAGGGTTTCTATTCTCTTTTTGAGAAAATCTCGTTCCTTCCTTTCTAGCCATTCAACAATCTCTTTCTTAGTTGGCCTCTAGAAAATTCCCTCAATCACAGATCTCGCCAACATAACTATTTGTTGGCTCGTGGTTGTAAGACCCTAGGTTCAAGTTATCTAACCAACAAACCCTATAGACACCGATCCTTTCAGCATAACCTGCATGCAAGTTAAGTCTCACCCGAGGCATCTATTAGGGCTGCAGGAACCAAGTTTTTGCAGGTATGAGGGGATGTGAGGCCATTAGCATGTTCATTCTTAGTTGTTTTCCTTATGCACCATATTCTTTGTCCCTTGTCACTTGATTAATTAGTAACTTTAATTATGCAACCTCATTGTGACACAGGTTGCAACATAAAATATTCATTGTAACATTTATCTTTATTGTGCATCAATCATCCACTACACACATCTACATCTAGTTATGCATAAGTAGAAAATTCATGAAACATCACATAAAAAGATATTCAAACATAGAGGTTAACGTGGTTCACCCAAACTTTGGGCTAAGTCCACAATTGTTGGCTTCTTTATTATTCTTTCTGCAATTCATCTCAGGCTTGCGCTGCGCTTACAATAGATGCTATAGTGGGAAAACCCCCCTATGGACTACACTAGGGTTCAACATGTAGGAAGATCTAACCATCTAAAAGTCTCCTAGTTTTTAATAACTACCCCGAATATACCCCACATTCATGCATAAAATACAAAGTGAAAAGATCCCATAACTCTACCTTAAACTCCACGTCTGGTGTTGATCCTTTCGCGTTCGATTGCTCCACTTACTACAAGTCTCCTCCCAAGGCTGACCTCCATTCACAAACAGACAGACAAGGAACTACAAAGATGCATATTATATATGAATTAGTGGGTTAGATGCTAGTATAAAACATAAATCAAGCATAAATATTGAACACATCATATTTCGGGTTAGAAAAGGTATTCCTTTTATTGATATCACAAAGTTTACTTACAATGAGATTGGTGAATGCTCCTCGAACCTGGTCCAGGCTCCTCTTCACCAAGATCCAACTACGCTTCCACGTATCTTTTTCCTCTCAACCTCTCTCTAGGGGATGGAATAGGCTTATGATAGAGGAAAAAGGAAAGAATGGACAATTCTGGCACAAAACTCACAAGGTGGCTGCAAATTCTTGGGGCAAGGAGGGGATGTGAAACGGGCAGAGTTTCACTGTTCTTATGCTTATGTTAGGAATGAGACCCCAACACCTCATTTTATATGACAAAAGGATGGTTATTCAGTTGGGTGACGGGCTATAGATTGTGGGACAATTGGAAAACTACCCAATAGCCCGTAATCTCAATGAATTCCTTGCAAATTTTTAATTTTTGAAACATTTGTGGGTATATGTGGGATGTAATGGTGCAGCTAGTGTATGTACGTGGTCTATAGTGATGCATAAAGCATGTGTATGCAGGAAGTAGTGGTGCAGGGCACGTACATCTTCAAAAATATGGTTTTTAAGAAGAGTTGCTTAGTGATGGCTTGGCAAAAATAGCAAGTAAGAGGGCCTTATGCCAAGTATGCATGCATCGTGAAATTTAGGGTTATAACAAATGCCCCCTAATGTGTGAGGTCAAAAGAGCATCTGATGGCCGAAATACATTACAAATCTTCACCAACGTATGAAACGAGTGATCCCAAGACCAGAGTTCGGGAGGTGCCATCTGCAAAATAACAATTGTCTCACCGAGGCGGGCATACCAATGCTCAAGATGAAATAAATCATGGATTCCAATCAAATACACTGTAGATCCATGTCATATAACTATATAGAGTGTATCTGCGAGCAATACACATTGGATGTACATATCAAAATCAAAGATATACATATATAGTATCCATCTTCAAGAAGCCAATGACGCCTAATGGCTGGAGATGAGGCTTTCAGAGCTCGAGAAAAAACTTCAAGATATTGAAAACTCAGGTAGGAGTGTAATGTGAGTGTATGACTTCACTACCCAGAGGTCTTCAATGGCTCGTCGAGAACAAACAAGAGGATCTTGGTGATCAGGCAGAGAACTTCATTGATTTCGAACAAGGACTTGATTGGACTTTTGGGGATGGTTAGGCATGAGGTCAAGAGACAAAATGAAGAAAGGTTGAATCAGGTTGGGTAAAAATTCCTTTGGACAATAGCACGACAAATGATCAGACTTAGGCAACATGACATTGACATAAGTTCATGATGCCAGAGGCAACACAAACTCTCCATGTGTTTGGAAGAATAACCAAATGGAGGAGGACACAACTCTATGTAGAGAGAACAAATTCCTAAGGTCATATTAAATATAAAAACTTGACGAACAAATGAAAGGATGTGCTTTGTCCAAGGGTGACTCATTGTGCTGCCATAAAAACAAAATACTTTTCCCATCCTCTTTTTGGGGTATATTTGATTTTTTTGTCTTTTTCAATATTTTTGAAGAGTTTGAAAAAGAATAAAAGAATGCTACGTTACAAAGGAGGAACGAGTGTCACAAACATACTAGTTCCAAGCACAAGGAACACACTAATGCTTAGAGAAAGGAGACATGTGCAGGGAAAGGACACTCGGGAAAATTCCTCCATGGGTCAAGGTGTCAAGACGCAGAGGAAAAGTGCTACAAGGCTTGCATATAAGGCATGATTCAAAGGTTCAGTTGAGAGCAACATGGATCAGGCATTAGGCCAAAGACGCAAGGATGAAAATGTGATTAATAAGACACGATGAAACCCCCTTCAATGTATTTTTCATGAGACCAGAGAAGGTAAGCTAGATGGTTTTTCACTTTTAGAGAGTCTGAAAAAGAATAAAATAAGACTCCGTTGGGGTATCTTTTTTGAAGGTAGTCTAGTCGGTTCAAAAAAGGGATAAATTAGCACCAAAAAGACATCTATTCAAAACTATTTTAACGAGTGTGACAAAGACAAGATCACTCGACAATCTGTTCAATTTTAAGGAGTCTGAAAAGAGATTAACTATGGACTCGCAGCCTTTTTCTAGATTTAGTCCCCTTAGCGCGAAAAAGTATAAAATTTACTTAAGAGAAATCTCCCAGCGAGACGAATCTCCCAAGGTGTACCTTTTTCCTCCTTAATCTACAGGTCAGAAAAAGGGGTAAGCTCATGCTGGCAGATTTTTTTTCTGAACCAATTAACGGGTGTGAAAGAACAAGGTCACTCGAGGATCTTTTCAATTTTAAGGCGTCTGAAAAGAGATTAACTATGGACTCCATAGGGGATGTTCTTCTGGACCATTTTAATGAGTGTGAAGGAACAAGGTCACTCAACAATCTTTTCAATTTTAGGGAGTTTGAAAAGAGCTTAACTATGGACTCCATGGGGGTTCCTTTTTCATAAATTTAGTTCCTTAGGCCCGAAAATGGTCTAACCTATACCTGAGAATACTCTTCTAGCGAACCGAAATTCCTAGAGTGTACCTTTGTTCTTAAAATTGACCATCCAAACCAAAAAAGGGGTAAACTACCGTTGGACAGACATGCCTTCAAGTTTTAGTTTGGTGAGCGTGAAGGAAAACAATATCGCTCGACAATCTTTTCATATTTAAAGAGTCTAAAAAGAGCTTAAAAAGGACTCTGAGGGGCTACAACTCATGTATGAAACTGGTTTAGGTAGAGCCCATTGCTAGGCTCAGACCAAGAGTCTCTTCGATAGTCAACTTGGAAAGTCTCCCAAAAGGGAAGAAAACACAAACCACAGTGTAAGTCCTCCCACGGTATATAAATCGTAGTCATGGCTTCAAGGATAGCCTCATCTGAAGGCAATTCAAAATCCGAGAAATCACACAAACGAGGGTTGACAGTCCCAAATTGTGAAGTAAATTGACCATATTCCATATGACGATGGAGGCTCTGGCCAGGATTGGAAGATTCTATCAACGAAGAATCACAAGCACGAGGGATTGAGGATATACAAACAATGAGATCAGACTCAGAAGGAGACTCAAGATCACTTGGACCTAGAGGGGGAAGCAAGGGATCCCATACCCCCATTGGATAAACCAATGGATCAATTAATGAGACTAAGTCTCGAGAAGAAAAACATGATTGCACAGGTTCCTGCTCCGAAGCAATTGAACACCGAGGATAAGACACCACATAATTAACCCCTGGCGGGGTAGAGTCTACACAAACATTAGGATTGTATAAAGGGGCAGACTGAACTAACGCCGAATTAGGATGGTGATTATCATATGCCAGCTGGTCGACAGTGACAATGCTTCCATTGTGAGGGAAATTCATCACCCGGAAGAGCGTAGACACCACAATGTTCATAGCATATACATGATCACGCCTGAGAAGCATATTGAAATCTAACAGGCCTTGCACCACTATAACATCAACAAGGACAGTCTTCCCACCTAACGAGATAGGAAATTGAGGAAGAACACCCAAACATTCACTAGTACGTATGTCAAAATCCAACAGCTCATGCGAAGTAGACACAAGATCGGGAGATCCCAAGACTTTCCAAACCGAGGAGGATAAAATACTTGTAGAGGCTCCTTAATCCACAATACATCGATAAATGTCTGTTGAATTAACTTCAACCCTTATTTGAAAAGGTACAGAAGAAGGAAGACGGGTCTCAACAAGGTCATTCCAATCAAAGGAAACCATCCTAGGGCTTGGAGGGGGTGTGCTTAAAGCGAGTGGAATTCCCCCTTGTTCTGAAAGTAATGAACTGGAAATGCCAAAAAATAGTCGGTAGAAACATCACTCCCCAAGAGAAGAGTGGGATCAACCAAAGTTTATATCGGCGTGACCACTTTGGTAGACTCGTCACTCTCCAAAAGAAGAGTGGGATCAACCGAAGAATGCATTGGCGTGACCACTTTCTCAACCACTGGTTGAATAGGTTGTGAGACAACATGGTCTATAGGCACATCACCCCTCAAAAGAGGAGTGGGATCAATTGAGGACTACCTCATCATGACCACTTTCTCAACCACTGGTTGAATAGGTTGTGAGGAAACCTCAGAAGACTCAGAATCAAAAGATATTGCAGACAGGAACCACAATCTTTGTATCTCTTGAATGTCAGGGCACAAATGAGTAAGGTGATCTCCCTTCGAAAGATTACAAGGGAACTTAGGCTTACATCCTATCCATATAGGTTTCTCAACAAAATCAATGCCCCCAACATGAATAGAAGTGGTTGGCTTCACATCTCCAACATGACTTGCAGAGGTTGGTGATGGATCGATAACATGACTCGCAGAGGCTATAGACCTATTTCCAGTATGACGAGAATGGATTGGAATTTTTCTCCCAACATGACTTGCAGAGGCTGGGTGATTTCCCCCATAATGACTTGCAGAGGCTGGGTGTTGGTCTTCAACATGACTTGAAGAGGTTGATGACCTATCTCCAACAAGACTGGCAAAGGTTTGTGATTTCTTCTTCCTATTCTTCCTCTTTCTACTTCGTTTAGACTTTCGGTTACTAGTAACTATACTTTCACCAGAGGTAGGAGAAGGAGGAGGAGAAGACTTTGATGATGAAGGAACATCAACATTATGCCCATGACATAAGGTGCTTAACTAAGAAGTGTCAAGAGAATTCTAGACATTTGGAATGGTACCCAACCAAACTGGTAGTCCCACATTCAACCTGGGAATGTACAAAGTGGCCATCAAAGGGAAACCAACGTTTCCGAAGAAAGGAAAATCACAAGAATACCCTTGCGAAGGGGTTCCTTGGTTGGTATCGTTAGTAATTTTAGCCATGAAGATATTATGCATAGGTTCTCCCCTTGTGGGATCTTTCAATTTCGTAAAAGTCTCACACACTGACTTTGGTGAACTAGCGTTATCAAAACAACGCCTATAAAGAGGCAGCTCCACGTTTCTAAGAGGAAGAACTAAAAGTCCTCACAACCGATGGAGTGGATGGTATACCACCCTAGGTTAGAGACCCAAAGTAATGACTAACTAACTCACTATGGAAAACTAGGGAGCACAGAGCACACACTAAAAGTTCCTGAAGGAAAATCAAGCAGAACACTATCTATTAGGAAGAAAAGTTATGCCATCCGCACTAGAGAAACTTACTGGTGTAAGTGCAACTCGAACTTGGAAGCACCCTCTAGGTATACTCTAAAAAGCGTGGCCTGACGTCTGCCCTAGGTACCGCGGTATACCCCCGCAGTCACCTGTGTAATCCCCTAAAATAAAGACAACTAGGTTGCCAGCTCGCAAACAGTCACCAGGTGGGTACAGTCAACAGTTGTGTGGACCGCAATGAGAAGGGTATCGAGCCCGAAACCTATTCAGGGTATCGAAAGCAAGTGGTTGATGAAGACCCCCAAACCCTCTGTCCGAGATCCGCATAGGATCGTTCTTTGTTCTCCTCGAGCCGAAGTGACTCCCTCAGATCCAAATTGGAACCTCACGTATCGATCCATAGGTCCTTTGTGAAAACCCGCCCTGCGCAACTTGACACTAGGCGCGAGCCTTACACCTCTATGCAACCACAACCGGGCCTTAGTGCAAGCGACTCTCACAACTCGTAGCTCACAAGTTCGTGAGTCGAAGATCCTCGACTCCTCTTTCTCCAAACGTCGATACCTGAGAATGTGATACGAGTATGGATCCTCCTTGTTAGTGCCTTCCACACATAACCACCAGCTGGGGCCAAGTTCTTAGCACTACTTGCAACTCGCGAGTTCGCGAGTTGGAGTGTTGAGCCCTCGTGCTCCTCCTTCGCGAATTCACAAGACGTGATAAGTCAACAATGGGTTGACTCCTTTCCACCTATCACCCGCTTCCACTTTTCTCTGGGCACTCTATGTTTGCACCACCTGTCAACCCTGCAGTCCCCACCTAACGAACGTGAGGTGTGTTCACCCGAGCCCTTGGCACTCGACACTTCGCGACTTTAGCGATCAAGGTGCAACTCCTTCACCCTCCAAAACCCTGATACACGAGGTAGAAAGATGCCAAATCTCATGGCTCTCCTTCCTCCTCGATCGATGGTTCAGGTTGAATCGCAATCTCGCGACTCGGGGGTTTGTAGTGAAAAGAACTCTGCCTCCCTGCTCACGATATCCGAATTTGTGAATAATCCAGATCTTTGCCACCTGTCCTCCAGAATGGACGGTCCCGATGCTTCTGAGACTTGACGAGTCCTCTTCCTTATGCTGTTACGAGGTTTAAACCTCGTGCACCTTTTTTGGATCCAATGGCTCATGACAACTCGACACTTCTCCTCAAAGTGTCTCCACCGTCTGTTTCAGCTAGTCTCCTGCATGACCTCCTCCTGCTGTCTGGACGTAGATTCAATGGTCCAGATATTTTCCTCTTAGTGTCGATCCAATGATAGCTGTAGCTTCCTCCTGATCTTGCGCTTCTTCCTTTCCCTTGGAATATTTTCGACGCTTGAAGGACTCGGCCTTCGATGATTCTCTTGCAAGACCAGTTCCCTTGGATCTCATCTGTGTTATAGAAACGCTTCCCCTCCTGAGCTTGTCAACTCAGAAACCTTGAAAGGTTTTCTCTGTGCGTGCTCTTCTTCCTCTTTCTCTTCTGAGATTATGGACTTAGAACAAGTCCACTCTCACACACTCCTTGTGCTGCTAAGATTTTGAAAAACTCATATTTGAGATCATTTCTTGGAAAGAAATTCCTCACGCCCTCTTGGCGTCCTTCTGCTCGATGCACACCTTGCAGAGTCTACAGGGTATTCAACAACCCTGTGAGTGTCTTCTCTTAGACACTTCCCCTATCTCAAAACTTGAAAGAGAGTTCTTCTCGGTGCACTCCTTGCTCTCGCTCGGTGCCCTCCTGACAGAGCTTTTACAGATCCTCAGACATTATGTCTTCTTACTGAACTTGAAATAGAGTTCCTTCTGTGCACCCTGTGCATCCACTCAATGCCCTCTTGGCAGAGTCTCACATAATTCTCAGAAATTCTATCTTCCTTGTGCCCTCCTCTGCACAATCCTTCCTTCAAGGTGTTCAACAACCTTGAGGCATCCTCCTTGAGTCAATGACTTCCTCTAGTGTGCCCTCCTGGCACGTCTTTGTATGACATTCCACAGAATTTAGAAGTGCACTCTATGCACTGGTTTTCAGAGACCGCAGTACTCTGTCATGCACTCTTCAATGAAACCACAAAGAACCCAAACCTGGAATCAAAGAACTCTGAACAGATAGTGAAAATCTATCTATCCCTGCAAATGCACATCTAACATACATCTACATCATATCATAAACACATAAAGACATTCATCAACAAACACAGAATAACATGCAGGAAAAACTGCTTTGATTGTATTAATATGAAAATGCCTCTTTACAATGTGAGCTCGGACTGCAACAAAGTCACGACTTCTTCTCTTCTCCCTATTCTCTCTATTATTCTCTACAGACTAACTGTCTACATATACAAAGGTTCTTTTTACAAAAGGGGGCTCCTCAAGCGCTTCCCTCCATCCTCACCAACTCTCATTAATTACAATGAATTACATTGAATGGGCCATCTAATCTGAATTGGAGTTAGATCCCCATGCTATCAGCCATTAAAGGAGACATTAACTACAATATGCTTGAAGGCATGGCTTTGTCTCTACCAGCCTTACAACAATTAATACATTTAATTCAAATTTGAAATTTGAAAGTGAGAGGGTTGCGCCTCTCCTCTCCATTGAACGTGTGTTGGGTGCGCTGGCGCTTGATGACGTTGGAGCGATGCTCCTGCATCTATGGTCCATAAGACAACTGAGGACCTTGAATGGATTCAAGATCCATGAAGCTCTGTGGAAAATGCGACCGAAACAATCCCACAACAAGTCCTCTATATGTGTTCCCCACTATGGCTGGTCCAAATTTGGAGGGGTTATCTTTGCTACCTTTCCGCACGCGACCTTGTGTTTAGCCCCTGTGTTAGAGGGGGGTCCCGGATAACTTTCACGTTTACTGGAATTTTTACACTCCCTAGCACAAACTCCAATTTTTCTTTTATAAGCCTTGAAGAGTTTCCTCTCCAACCTAAATCAAGGTTCTAGCCTAGACTAGTTGATGGACCCTACAAACATAAAGTCTAGTTGATTTTAAATTAGCGTTCTTTTTAAGGGTTGATTTACTCAAAAGGGGTGCGGTAGTGCAACTGATTTTGTTAAGACTCTTGCGAAAAATGAAACTAATAAGAACACTAGCAAAGAAGGATTATCTTTCTTATTTTCTTTTGAAATGATTTCAAGATGCGAAGAAAACACAACACTATGCTAATTTCTTTTTTTCTTTTTTCATTTTTTATGCTTCAAACAAGAAACTTGAAATAAATTATTTTTCTTTTTCTTTAAAGCAAGCGAAAGAGGAAAAAGTGAAAAACAAGACAAAACAGAAAACTGACCTTTGGCCCACTACGGATTGTAGGGGTCACTGAAGACACCAAAAAGGATAGTCAACAACTCCAAGAATCGCCCAAAACCCTTCCAAAATTAAACATAAGAAATATTTGAAAAGATAACCAAAATGAAATCAAACCCAGGATTTGACTGTAAAAAAAGAGACAATGTACTTAATCAAGAAACCCTGAGAATTCAAGCTTCAATCAAGGAAGAGGTTGACTGCCCCTTCTTAAATAAAAAAATTCTTGACACATGCACACTACTGGTGCTTAAGCAGCCTGTGTATGTACGTAGGCTGTCTAAAGGCAGGGTGCGTATGCACGTGTGCAGACCCACTATAGGTCATGTACACCTCTGTAACTCCTAAAACAAGAAGACAAACAGGTAGACTGACAGGGCAGGGAGACTTGGTATGGCACCAAAAGGTGACAAGAATCCCTTAAAGACTCAACAGACTCAGAAAGAAACTCAAAAAAGGTAAAAACCAATCAAACACCCAAACAATCCCCTAAAACCCTAGAGGCTTCCCCTGTACGATCGCCAGTTCTGCTATAGCGGGAAATCCCCCCTATGGACTACACTAGGGTTCAACATGTAGGAAGATCTAACCATCTAAAAGTCTCCTACTTTTTAATAACTACCCTGAATATACCCCACATTCATGCATAAAATGCAAAGTGAAAATATCTGATAACTCTACCTTAAACTTTGCGTCTGGTGTCGATCCTTTCGTGTTCGATTGCTCTACTGGCTACATGTCTCCTCCCAAGGCTAACCTGCATTCACAAACAAAAAAACAAGGAAATATGAACATGCATCTTATATATGAATTAGTGGTTTATATGTTAGTATAAAAGATAAATCAAACATAAAGATTGAACACATCATATTTCGGGACAGAAAAAATATTCCTTTTATTGATATCACAAAGTTTACTTACAATGAGATCGGCGACTACTCCTCGAACCTGGTCTGGGCTCCTCTTCACTAAGCTCCAACTGTGATTTCACGTATCTTTCTCCTCTAAACCTCTCTCTAGGGGATGTAATAGGCTTATGATGGAGGTTAAAGGCAAGAATGGGAAATTCTGGCACAAAACTCACAAGGTGGCTGCAAATTCTTGGGGCAAGGAGGGGATGTGAAACGGGTAGAGTTTCACTGTTCTTATGCTTATGTTAGGAATGAAACCCCAAGACCTCCTTTTATATCACAAAAGGATGTTTATTCGGTTGGGTGATGGGCTATAGGCAGTGGGACAGTTGGAAAACTACCCAATAGCCCGTAATCTCAACAAATTCCTTGCAAATTTTTAATTTTTGCAACATTTGTGGGTATACACGGGTCGTAATGGTGAAACTAGCATACGTACGCGAGATGTAGTGATGCAGAAAGCGTATGTACATGGGAAGTAGTGGTGCAGGGCATGTACATCTTAAAAAATATGGTTTTTAAGAAGAGTTGCTCAGTGATGGCTTGGCAAAAATAGCAAGTAAGAGGGCATGTTGTATGTGTTATATTATTTGCATGTGTGTGTGTGGGCAAGTCAGATTTGACAACTGCATCTAATGATCCCTTGTAGTAGTTCTATGTTGGTGTCGTGTGCACCAGGTGATTTCCTAGGGAGGTCCTAGGGGGGTAGGTATGCCCCCCCTGCTTATGCGCAGCGTTCGGGGCAGTGCCCCAAAATTTTTCTTTTGGACGGTTTTTGCTATTTTTAGAGGTTTAATAAATTAGTCCTGGATTAATGGATTAGGGTTTTGGTATATACGGAATACCTAAAAACATTGTATATATTGTATGGTGATTGGTGAAATTTGATAATGAATATAAGAAAGGTTTTCCCAGTTGAGGGTTTCCGGTATAAAATATTTGTGTACTCTATGTATGAGCCATTGATTAAATTTTGTTTTTCTTAAGAATCTACA
>SNQJ01S0109893.1:46575-66202 GCA_010110895.2 Picea sitchensis
ACGATTGCAGAAGAAGATAAGTGTATTACTTTGTTATGCTCTTTGCCAGACTCTTGGGATAATCTGGTTGTAGCAATAGGTAGTACCACTCAATCTACATTGAAGTATGAGGATGTAGTTGCATCCTTGTTATCTGAAGAGATGAGGAAAAAAAACATGGATGGTCACAACACAGATGCTTTATTTGTAAGAGGGCATACCCAAGACAAAAACCCTAGTAAGCCTTTGGGGTGGAGATCTAAATCTACAGGTAGATCTAATTCTCCAGGAAAATCTTTGAGGAAATGTTGGAAGTGTGGTAAAATAGGGCATTATAAGAAATATTGCAAGTCTAAGAAGGTTGAAAAACCAAAGGGATTTGATAGTACCTCTTCCATAGAGGCGAAAACCTCCACTGAAGAAGAAGGTGATGTTTACCTGGCATCTACAAGTACATATGTAGACCGTGATGTATGGTTGATTGACTCAGGTGCATCATACCATATGTCTCCTCACAGGGAGTGGTTCTCTAAATATGAAAAATATGATGGTGGTGATGTATTCCTAGGAGATGACTCGACAACAAAAATCATGGGACGTGGAAGGGTTAAGTTGTTGCTAAACGATGGAAGGATTAGAACTCTCCCTGGGGTTCTTCACATTCCAAAACTTGCCAGGAGCCTAATATCTGTAAGCAAGTTGGATGATGCAGGAGTGGATACTATATTTGGAAAGAACACTTGCAAGATGGTTCGAGGAGCAATGATGTTTATGAGAGGAGTTCGGTGTGGAAATTTGTACAAGTTGTTGGGAAACACTTATACTAATGGGTGTAACAGTTTTTTTGTCCCTGAGCAGAGAAATGAAGGAGACACGACCAATATTGTCCAAGAAAAGAAGACCATGTTGTGGCATCAAAGACTGGGGCATATTGGATAAAAGGGCCTTCGAACACTACACGGTAAAGGTATGGTTGAAGGTATGTATAATTTCACTTTGAATTTTGATTTATGTGAACATTGCATATATGTAAACAAAATCGAGTAAGATTCCCATTTGGTGCTACAAGAGCAAAGGGGATCTTAGAGTTGATACACAGTGATGTGTTTGGACCTGTTCATGTTCCATCCCTAGGTAAATATGTGTATTATGTATCATTCATAGATGATTTTTCAAGGAACACATGGATTTATTTTCTTAGAAATAAATCTAAGGTATTTGATAAATTTAAAGATTTTAAGGCTCTGGTAGANAGTAGAATGGAGTTGTAGAAAGGATGAACAAGACCCTGATGGAAAAAGCAAGGAGCATGCTCAGTGGTGTCGAGTTAGGACAAGAATTCTGGGCAGAGGCAGTGGGTACATCATGTTACCTGGTCAATCGATCACCTTCATCGATGTTGGATGATAAAACTCCACATGAGGTATGGTATGGAAAGAAACCCTCTCTTCAACATCTTAGAGTGTTTGGTTGTGATGCTTATGTACATGTTCCAAAGGAAAATAGGAGTAAGCTGGATAAAAAGGTTGAAAAGTGTATCTTTATTGGTTATAAAGATGGTGTGAAAGGCTATAATCTTTGGAACCCAGAAACCAAGAAGTCTGTTTACCGTCGAGATGTTGTTTTCAGAGAAGTAAAAGATGTGTCCAAACAGGAATTCCTACCAACGCAAGACGAACCTGAGAAAATAGAGCTTGAGTTAGATGATGCAAAATCTAAATCATCTGAAGAAGAGGAAGCAGAAGAAGAAGAAGAAGAAGAAGAAGAAGAACCTCATACCCCAGTATTGAGGAGATCGGTGAGAGATAAAAGGCAACCATAAAGGTATAGTCCACCTGATTTCCTTTCCAATTTTGTTCTATCTATTACTAATGATGATCCCAGAACTATCAGGGAAGCAGTGAATTCAGAGGATAGTAAACTCTGGAAGAAGGCCATGGTTGAAGAAATGGATGCCTTGAATAAGAATGAGGCATGAGATATATTTGAGTTTCCAGCTAGAAGAAAATCTATTGGTAGCAAATGGTTGTTTAAGAAGAATTTTAATGCACAAGGTAAAGTGGACAAATACAAAGATCGGTTAGTAGCAAAAGGTTATTCCCATGTAGAGGGAATTGACTTTGGTGAGATTTTTTCTCCTGTTGCTAAGTTAACTTCTATTAGATTTATTTTATCTATTGCTGTTGCTTTTGATCTTGAAGTGGAATAGATGGATTTGAAGACAACATTCCTACATGGGGATCTAGAAGAAGAAATCTACATGAAGCAACCGGAAGGCTTTGTAGTGAAGGGAAAGAAAGAGTTGGTCTATAAGCTAAATAAGTCACTATATGGTCGGAAGAAATCACCTAGGATGTGGTACCAAAAGTTTGATACATACATCCTTGGATTGGGATTTGTGAGAAGCAGGGTTGATCACTGTGTATATTCCAAGCAGGTTGGTAATCACTTCATTTTTGTAGTGTTGTATGTTGATGACATGTTGTTTGCAGGAAATAGCATGGATGTTATAAAGGAGGTGAAATCACAACTATCCTCCAAATTTGACATGAACGATCTCGGTGCTGCTAACTTCATTATGGGAATGGAAATTAAAAGAGATCGTGCAAACAGGAAACATTGGTTGAATCAAAGAAAATATGTTGAGACGATATTACAGAGGTTTAATATGCATGGAAGTAAACCGGTCAAGGTTCCTATTCCTATAGGTGTAAAGTTATCTACAGATCAGTGTCCCAAGACACAGGAAGAAAAAGAGGACATGTCCCATGTTCCGTATGCCAGTGAAATTGGCAGTTTGATGTATGCAATGGTCTATACTAGACCGTACATTGCACATGCAGTGGGAGTTTTGAGCAGGTATATGTCAAAACCAGGGAAGGAGCATTGGACAGGTGTAAAGAGGGTCTTCGGGTATTTGCGTGGCACTACCAATTATGGATTGTGCTACCAAGGAAGACCAAGATTGGACAAAGTGGTGGACATACATGGCTTTGTTGATGCAGACTGGGTTGGATATTTGGATCGCAGAATATCTACAAGTGGGTATGTGTTTAACCTATTTGGAGAAGCAATTAGTTGGATGAGAAAAACATAGGCTGTAGTGACACTCTCAACTACAGAAGTTGAATACATGGCAGCCATTCATGCAAGCAAGGAACCAATATGGTTACAAAGATTGTGTTCAGGTATTGGGTTGGTGCAACAAGAAGTGAGATTAGATTGTGACAGTCAGAGTGCAATCTTCTTGGCAAAGAACCCAGTTTATCATTCAAAGACAAATCATATTGGTGTTCAATATCACTTTGTGAAAAACATGGTTGAGGAAAAGAAGGTGTTACTGGAAAAGGTTGACACTTTGAAGAATGTTGCAGATTCATTGACGAAGTCTGTGAGCACAAAAAAGTTCTCCTGGTGTAGAGTAACAATGGGCATTGCTGCCCTCAATTTTTGACTATATAATATTGTGGACCCCTGGATGCAAATAACACAACAAGTGGGAGAATGTTGGGTATGTGTTATATTCTTTCATGTGTGTGTGTGGTTGCATTAGATTCGACAACTGCGTCTGACAATCCCTCGTAGTAGTGCTCTATTTGTGTCATGTGTGTCGGGCACTTTCCTAGGGGGGTCCCAGGGGGGGCAGGTATGCCCCCCCTGGTTACGCGTAGCGTTTGGAGCAGCGCCCCAAATTTGTTTTTTGGGCGGTTTTTGCTATTTTTAGCGGTTTACTAAATTAATCCCGGATTAATGGATTAGGGTTTTGGTATCTACAGAATACCTAAAAACATTGTATATATTGTATGGTGAATGGTGAAATTCGATAATGAATATAAGAAAGGTTTTCCCGGTTGAGGTTTTCTGGTATAAAATCTCTGTGTATGAGCCATTGATTAAATTATGTTTTGCTTAAGAATCTATATGAATTTCTTTACTTCACAGGTTTAAAACTTACAGCTAGCATACGTACACGAGTTGTAGTGATGCAACAAGCATGTGTACATGGGAAGTAGTGGTGCAAGACACATACATCTTCAAAAATATGGTTTTTAAGAAGAGTTGCTCAGTGATGGCTTGGAAAAAATAGCAAGTAAGAGAGCTTGCTGCTAGGTATGCATGTAGGGTACAATTTAGGGTTATAACAATAGATACATCATGATGTACTCCTCCATATTTCCTATCCTCTCTTCAATGCAAGCCTCTCTATGCAAAACTCTCCCTAAACGTTCAAACATAGACTCTCTCTCATTCTCAGTCTATTAACTCAGTATTAACAACCTCTTTTCTCACTCTGGGCGAACCCGATCTTTAGCATCCTATTCTACCTGACCCATTACATATTTATAAATAGATTTTAGGGCTCAAAACCCTATGACAACTCATGGTTACAACTCATGACAACTCATTGTTCCGGTGTTCTTTTCCTATCTTTGCACCTGCATGCTTCTTTTATACTCCCAACTATTTTTCCTCCTCCTTTTGCACGTCTGTCTACTTTTGCATGTCTAGTTTTTGTCCTTCCTCCTTTTGCGCATGCCCTGATTCTTTGTTCTTAGAACTTCCTATCCAACACCTTTCCCACCCAAACCTCTCATGCCCCCAAATCTCCATAGGAAACAAATATAGATGAAGGTGTCTAAACTAAAGTGTTTTGTAAAAATAAAGGTAATGGTGCAACAAATTCCCTTGACCTGAAGGCCTCAATGCCCAAGGCCATAGTTGCCACTAACCTAGTCATTCCTTGACAAAGGTAGCCAGTGAAGATCATTTTAGTGCCATGAATTAGGGAGGTGGTAGGTGCAGAGAACAGTCTCCACCACCCCACCTACATGAAATTAAAGTCATTATTAGTGTTGAGGGCCACATAAAAAGACTCCTTGTGATTATTGGTTGAACTCATCCACTGCAACTAATTCATTACATTCTCTCCAATACCTCAAGAATACTTAGGTGGAGATGCAATATGTTGTGGGTTTTTAATGAAAGTGATCTCATGGGATATCAAAGGTTTGAATGACCCTAGAAAATAATACATTTCAAGAGGCGCTCAACTATGAGCATGGTGGCACCAGGTAATAATTGGGGACCAACCTATAAAATCTTTTTTCAAGGCTCTAGTTTCTAAGGAAGCTAGTGAGAATATTTTGGCCCTAAAAGCCTCAGACTGAATCTTTGACTAGGAATAAATTGAAAGAGAAGTTTCAAGTCATGATAGAATAATGCTTCAAACCCAAATCCACTTTGTTGAGATACAAGAAGACACCCAAAAATGGATTGAATTAGTTCCATTTAATATTACCAAAGAGTAGAGAAGAGTTTGTGACCTACCCTTACATCAAGATGAGCTATATACATCCCTACATGAGATGGATGATGACAAGGCCCCTGGACTTAATGGGTTCCCTATAAATTTTACAAGGCTACTTGGGAATTTGTTATGTCAAATTTGTTGAATGTATATCATGAATCCCTTTTCCAATGATATTTAGGTGCAAAAATTAATCAAGGGATTATCAAATTTATTTTCGAGGGTGGGAACCTGAATATTATTACCAATTGGAGTCCCATCACTCTACTTAACACAAACTATAAATTCTAAACAAAGTCTTGGAATTATGTATAAAGTACATTCTCCCTAATATCAATCACTGTTAAAAAACTAGATTAATTAGATGGAGATATATTCTAGACAATGTTATCATAGTTTTGGAAGGCATGGAGGGTGCATTCCATCCGACCTTGACATCTTATTTATAAAAGTTGATAGAGTGACCATTCATTTTGGAAATTATTCCTACTCTAGGATTTGGCCCATCCTTTATCAATAACATTGAAAGACTATTTGTGGATGCCTCAAATGGTCTTAGCATTAACACATGCTCTTCCAAAGAAGTTGGGATTTTCGAATTTATCTAATAAGAGTGCCCCTTAGTGCCAACCTACTACGTGTTGGCAGTTGAAGCTCTTAGCTACTTACTAAGCTCTAAAGGTGAGTTTGGGTACAATTCAAGGCATGTAGTGTGCAATTCATTCGACCTTGACACCTTGTTTATAAAAGTTGATTTAGAGAAAGCCTATGATTGACTAGAGTTTCCCTTCACTCTAGGAATTCTTCCTTCTTTATAGTTTGGGCCATCCTTTACAATCGAGTAGAGTTTCCCTTCACTTTGGGAATTCTTCTTGCTCTAGAGTTTGGCTCATCCTTTATCAATAGTGTTGAAACACTATTTTTGGATGCCTATATTGTATTACCATTAACTTATTCTCTTATAATGAAGTTCCATTAAGGGAATTTTGAGGTCAAACATGGGCATCAAAACAAAAAATTTACTGTAAAAATCAACTTAAAAAACCAATACGATTAAAGATGATGATGTCAACCATAAGGGTAAATATTTTTGGAGGGAAGGGAAGATCACTGATTGTTTTAGTGCCCAAGAAAAATGGGACATGGAGGATGTGTGGTGACTTTAGATCTCTTAGTAATATTACCATAAAGAACCATTATTCTCTTATAGTGATTGATGATCTATTTGATCAACTTCAACATGCTAGATTCTTGACCAAACTGGATTTATAATTAGGTTATCACCATATTCTAGTGAAGGAGGAATATATGTTTAAGACCACAATAAAAAAAAAAAAACAATATTGTTCAAATGGATTGTGGTACCAATTGGTTTATGCAACATAACCACCACATTTATGATGGTAATCACTGACATTATTCGTACATGCATTGTTTTTTTTCTAATGATGTATTTGGATGACATCTTTGTGTTCATTGAGACTTGAAAATATCATTTGATGCATTTGAAGAATATTTTTGAGACATGAAAGATGCCCCAAGAACTCTCAATTGGAAGAAATGTGAATTTTCCAAAGATTCTTTGGTATACTGGAATATGAAGTAGGAGGGGAGCTAAGGAAATAACCTAACAAGATTGAATTCATTCTCAAAGGCCTTCCAATGCTCATGAAGTAAGAATATTTTTGGGGAAATCCCAACAAAGGAGGAATTCATTGCCTATTTATCAAATATAGCAAGTTTCACTACAAACTTTGACATCAAACATCCAAGCTTTTCATTGGGGAAAGCTCAAGAAAATCAACCCTGCTCTAGTTTTAGTAATGAAAAAATTGTGACAACTATTTGTAATGTTATTAGAACCAGATCCAAAACTGAAATAATGGATCCCAAAATCACAAACCAGACTCAATCCAAGAAAATATCGCTCGACTAAAAAATATCCATATTTTTATTAAACATATATATGTATTCAAGTTCATGAATGTAAATCAAAACTATTAGACACCAAATATGAAAAGTTTTCTCATGTATAGAGAATGTAAGGGTGAATATAGTAAAATGGAATCCATGGAAATACATACATGAACCAAAAAACATACACATTGAAGCTCTAAAAGGCCTCAAGAGTCCATAATCATACTACCGTCTACATCCAAATCAAACAACATAATCATCTAAATCTAGATTGTCTACCGATGTTCATATATTATTGCAATGGAAGTGGTTTCAATTCCATATAGGATTAGTCCATCCAAGATAGAGGGGGCACATCATTAAATAAATGAAATTAGGTTTTCGGGTAGTCCTAGGATATTTTTTCATTTTGGGGGGGGCTAGGGCTGCACCAGTATAGAATTGGTAAAACCGTCCAATTTTAACTATAAGTTTTATTTGAACCGATCTATTTTAACCCATTTTAAACAAATTTAAGAAAATTGGTCAAAACTAGTTTGAATGAACATTATAACCAATAATGTCTAAAACTGGTCTGAACCATCCTTTTTATGATTCTAGTTTGGTTGGTTTTGATCACAATTTTTCAAATACAGGTGTATGAATCACACTACTCCATGAGAGCCATGCTCTCTCAAGGATATAGATCGATTTTATATCATTTGGGAATGTTTCCCAATTCAGTTTTGAATTATTGTTTTCATTGTTACATGAAAAATAATTCTTTGCATTGTTACAAGTTTTTCAGAAATGCAAGAATTACTTAATGGAAAAAGAAACAATTCAGCATTCTGGTCATCAACCATCATGATATTTGCAAGCACAAAACCAAATTGCAGCAAGCTACAAATTATAAATGGATGGGATTCCTTTAACAATTCCATCTTGTCATAAAAGACAAGAAGTGAGTGAGAAACAAAGTGGAATACATGTGTATGCCACCAAATTATCACATTTTCACTTTGGGAGCCATCATGAAGATTGGTCCATTTTCTCATGAAGAGTACAAAGAGTTGTATTAAAAGATTTTGATTTTTCAGCCATAGATCAACAATCTAGTATATATAGAAATCACAAGGAAAAAAATAACCATATTTCTACATTCGAGAGATATTTCTCTACAAGTTGGGGTTCTTTGCATTATGAGTAAAAGGAAACTAAATCCAGTTGTTAATATAATCTCACAGTTCCAAGATTGTTGGTCACTTTGGTAGAGAGAAGGCATTGACACATTTGAAAAGATATGTGCAGCCTCAAAGCATAGATCAAAATGTTTCAAGGTATGTTATTGCATGTTGTTGGGCCCTCCGTTTGACGAACCAGTTTTGTGGACACATAAAGGTTTTACAGAACCCCATATCACATCATCATTAGATACAAGTGGTTGAAAGCTAACATCCAGTGCATTAGCAAGGGAAAAGAGTGATGTTCCAGTTGGAGGAAGAAGCGGAAAGATTTGGAACATTTGAGCGCATGCCAGAAGGAAGCGGAAGAAAGAAAGTGTAACTGCATAATCAAGAAGCCAATAAGCACCACACAAATGTTATAAAGAATGGAGTTGTGTAATGGGTTGTGGTTCGATTCTATTATTTCTATATTTTTCTGTTCTAAGCTTTTGTTCTAGGTTTTCCATTGGTTATGCGTTTGTTTCTCTATTGTTGTGGGATTTTGAGCTTTGTTGTTATTGAGCATCACTAAGAAAGAACTTCAACTATGAGGAATGAGAGAGTCCAGATCGGATATCTCATTACCAATCCTGTTGTATAAGTCTTGATATGAAGGATAACTTTGTGTATGAAAATCTGGGAATTGAATATATGATGGATTATTCAGACACTTAAAATTTGTCAGTATGAAGATGAATATATGGTCTCTTTCTTATTATGATCTGTATTTACTAATTGCATTACTTTTTTAGAAACTTATAAAATGTATCTGTTTACTTTAAGATTACACAACACAGATTGTTCACGGTATTTATTGATCTAAGGCTTCTGATGCTGTGATATCTTTACATATAAGTATGGAACTGTGTTAGGATGTGCTAGATATGATGATGTGTCCTCTGTAATTCACTTTATCACACAAAGTCTTGGTTGCGCTTCTGGTGAAACCTTCTTCCCTTGCGGAAGGTTGAATATGCCAGCGCACTAGACTACAGTGGTACGTTTGTTTGTAACCTCCTAGAACCCCAGTCTCCAATTTTACGCCAACTAATGGTTCATTTTTTGGGACCTGACTTCTGAGCGAGTTTTTAAAGGATGAAAAATCACATTTTTAATTCTGACATTGAAAGATGGTGGGAAAGAAGGTGTGACGATTTTATATTTCAAGAAACTCAGGTACGACAAAAAAGTTTGAGGATTATGAAGGATGCAGTCTTCTATTCCAAACCAGTTAGTGATCAGTATAATATCTTTTGGATTTGATTCCTAAAAGAGGTATATGAGTGGCTTGACCGATTACAAGAAGCGACAAAATTTAAAGATCATGTAAAGAAAAGATTTAATTAGACGATTGAGTAGCTCACTGCTCTTCACAAGTTGGATCACCAAATTTGTCGAGTTGTGGACTTCTGGGTCCAAACTACCTTGGAAGGATGCATCATTGAATTTGCTGCGGAAAATCACCATTCATTCTCAAATGTAGAAGAAGTATTTTATGGGGGATCTCGAGGGAGATTACTGAGAGAAATTTCATTGTGGATGAAGATCTTGCTAGTGGAAGAAGGAATGCTACTAGTTCCTTTGTTTGAAATGGCTGAGTAAAACCCTTTGCGCATGAGGGGCGGGTGATTCAAGTGAGGATCCATGAGTTAGATACATAATTTCTTGAGGTATGGGGGGTCATTGTGAGAAGAGTTCTAGAGACAAGAGGGATCAAAAAATGGTTGCAGTGCTTGAAACATGGTGGAAAGAGCATATGAAAAAATTGACGAAGAGGCATGATCAGTTGCACGAGTAGATAAACCTCGAGAAGAGTCATACAAGAGAGTTAGAGAAGTTGAAAGAGTTGCAATTACATGGAAGGTTTTCCAGCCAATGGTTGAAGGAGAAGTTTGGAGAGAAATATGAGATTTCTGGAGAGAGTAGATGAGATGGAAAAAACTCGAACGAAAGAATAATGATCGGAGTCACCATCGAGGATCAAGACTCAGTTGTAACCTCTGAAGAAGTTGTGGGATAATCAATCCCTGCAACACCTGAAGATATGAAATATACTACGTGACCTATTATGATATGGACTCCTAATACGACACCGCAGGTAAAATAATATCATCCTGAAGACACAGGAACCATCATTGGATCACTCATTTCCTCAGTGCAACATTCCAATATAGTAAATTCTACAATAAAATATCCCATAATTCCTGTCATTTATCCTCATTCTAGTCCAACCAGTTTGAGTGGTATCAGTAGCAGTAGTCTGGAAATTTATTTTGTGTTATCACAACTAGGAACTCTAGGATTTATCTTGATAGGGTCCCCAAAAATCCTTCCATGGTGCATCATCACGCCGGATCCCTCACCCGATACCCAAAATTATGGGGTAAAAGGAATGAGGATGTGGAACAACATTGGTTCCTTTGTAAGGCCATCTGGTGGTCTCATGGAACTTTGGATGCTACTAAAATAGTTGAGTTTCATGCCACGTTAAGGGGTCGGGCATTAAAATGGTATATGAAATCCATCAAACCAGGAAATCCCCAGGGGAAACCATTTCCTTTACCACAAGTCAAAGAAAAATTTATCCTTGAATTTAAACTACTCCAATCCAAGAAACAAGCTCTTTCTAAATTGCAGGAAATCAAATAGAGAGATGGGGAATCTTCCTAGGGTTATAACCAAATATTCAACTATGTGATAGGGAAATTAGCCAACCCCATTCATGAATACCACCAGCGGGAATGGTTCATTTAGGGACTTTTACCATTAAGTCAAATTCCCTTAACCCAACAATGAATAACTACATTGGGGGAAGAACATGCCATGAAAATTGAGGCGATGGAGGGATATCTTGGAATATTGCAGGTAATAAGACCACCCAATGACTATAATATTATGCAATTGCAAGGACAAATTTCCACTTTGAATTATAAGATTCAAGAGTTGACCATTACTAGAGTATTTCTCCCTCAAGTCTGGTGTACTGGTTTCTATACTGAGGGGAATACAGTGATGGAATGTCCAAAACTAATGGGTGCAGGACCACCCCCCCCCCCCCCCCGGGTAACCCATGGTTCCTCCACCAATAGGAATGTCTAGAGGAGTTGCGCAAGTTACAACTACATCACCATTCCATGGCCATGTGCAGTACCATGCCTTTCCAAACCATCGAGGTACTTAGAATAATGACTATTGTGAAATATTATGAAGTCATGGGAACCCCCCTCAAAATTTCCTAATACTACAAAAATACACCCTTGTTCCAAACACAGTCTACTGTGAATTTTGTGGTTCACCTACTCACATTGCTAAATAGTGTCACGTGTTGGATTCTCTTGTGGACAGACTAGATCGATATGTATTCAGGGTTGACGAAGTTCCTCAAGTATTTGGAGGAGGACTTAAAGGTGGTGGAGGTTTCAGAGGTGGACGAACTAGAAGAAGAGGGACAGCTCGATGTTATAATTGTGATGAGCAGGGGAATCTCTCTCGATATTGTCCTCTTTTGAGATGTCCTTAGTGTGGCCACTATATAAAAAACACCCATTCCATCGAGGATTTTCCCAAGTTTATTTTGAAATGGGAGGATTGCACAAGAAAACAAAGAACCAATTTGATAAATTCAGATCCCTGACCTGTTATTGAAGAAAATACACCCAATATTAATATTATTACCATAGGAGGAATAAGGACTGGTGTTGATGTTGACAACTCGACTCAAAGTAAGATCTGCAAGATGATACTAGAAGATGTGAGATATGACTCCCTTGTGCACAAACAATACTTTAAGGACATTGTTTATATATTATGACGGGTTTCTATTCCTACAATACAAATACCTACAGACTCAAGACATGAGCCTTAACCTAAATGCGAAGTATTGTGTGGCACAAAAATATCCTCCAGTGAGACCCAAACAAACTATTGAATTGTGGTTCCACTAAATTTATGATATTTTGGATGATGAACAACTCACCAGGGAGTTTTGGAACAAGATTAAGAGGATTTTATAGATTAAAATGAACCCATAAGAGTTGACTGTTTCTCATCTTCCCAAAAAACATACAGGTATAATACAGAGAAGGAAGCAAGGATCTGAATGAGAATTTAGACTAAATACTCACATCTTTGGTTGTGAAATTAATGACATTATGTTAGATTTTGGGTTTGACGTCAACATCCTACCAAAGAAAACTTGGGAAGCCATGGGTAAGCCCAAGATGGTATTTTCACCCATTCAGTTGTGGATGGTCAATCAGTATTGTATCTACCCTGTTGGGTGGATGAAATTTTTTGAAGTGGACTTAGATGGAGTTAAGAAAGTGGTTGACTTCGAGGTTATAGAAATCATGGGGGAAAAGTACCCATAACCAACTTTATTGGGAATCGATTTGTCTTATGAGAATTACACTGCTATATCTCTTAAGAAGGAACTCATGACCTTTGAAGCAGATGGTATGATAGTAACCCAACCAATAGATCCCTACTTAGGTCCCCACTTTATGGATTCAGTAGAGGGGAATATGGAAGAGGATACCCTGTATCATCTCTACACTCTGACTACATTAAAGTGAGTGGATTATATTATCCCAACTGTAGACGACTCAGTAAGTTGATGCAATATTCAATCTATAGGGGAAGATTCAAAGGTAGCATTTGACAATTGACAACAGGGAAGATATGATAATTTCTCACGATGTTGCGTGACTATTATAACTTCTAGGTGGATTGGAATTGGGGTTAGAGAACACCTTGTGTACGATGGCACTTCAAATTTGGCCAGTTTTCTTGTTGAAGTAGAGGCTAAGGTTGTGCCAGAACAAAGACTTCATGTATTGGATGTTGTGTTATGATACTCTTGAGATACATGGTGGGTGACTCATAAGGGTACTTTATCTTCCTAGAATTAAGCAAAGTGGGCCATCCAACATCACTTTATTCCCCCTTCGCAACTTCCTTCATTGAATCTAGAACAATTAGCTTTGGAATTATATGATGGGATTTCAGATCCAAGGGAGCATGTAGCACAATGTATTCAAGTATGGGAAGTTTCACAACTACCTTCTCAATTGTGGGTGCATTAGTTACTATACCAAACCACTAAATTTGTGGAAATTCAATACAGGAATTGTTGACCATCCTAAGCTAGCCTCCATTGAATACTATTGGGATGAACAAACCGTGACAGAGATACAGGTTCTGTGGGAGAATATGAGGATTTTTTCCCTACAAATTTCTCAAAATCAAAGGTATTAAGGGGTATTTAGAGGAGATGAGGATATATTCAAATCCTAAATCAAGACCAGTCAAGCATAGGCCATATCGGCTAAATCCCTAAGTTAAAGAGAAAGTGAAGAAGGATATTGATAGGATGCTCACAGCTAGGCTAATTTTCCCTATCGATAAGGTTGAATGGATCATTCCTATCATGATACAAACCAAGAAAGGTATGGATGATATACAAGTTTATGTGGATTACAGAATCATGAAAGTTACTTGTGTACATGACCCCTTTCCTACCCGCTTTTGTGATGAGGTACTGGATCAAGTAGCGATAAATGAGGCATATTCCTTTATAGATGGGTTCTTTGAATATCATCAGGTTTGAATCACCAAGGAAGATAAGAAGAATACTATTTTTACTACTGAGTGGGACTCATTTTCCTACAATGTTATTCCTTTCAGGCTTAAGAATTCCCCAATTGTATTTTCTTGGATTATGATCATAGAATTATATGATTTCATTCATATGATCCTTGAGGTATACCTGAACGATTGGTCTGTATATAGATTACTTAAAGATCACATCGGGCTATTACGCTTTATTTTGGACCGTTGTAGACAGTTACAGATTTCCCTTAAATGTGAAAATGTATTTTTTGTGTACCAGTTGGAAATTTGTTAGGGCATATTGTTTGTCGAGAAGGAGTGTTATTCGATCCTGTGAAAATTGCATCTATTCTCAATATGCCTCCTCCTACCACTGTCAAGAAGTTGCACATGACCTTAGGACATACTGGTTATTATTGTTGATTTATTAGGGATTACACGAGCATAATGGCACCTTTGGAACAACTTATCAATAAACCTGAAGGGTTTCGTTGGAATCAGGACTATGATAAAGCATTTGACCTACTAAAACAAAAACTGAGCACTACACCCATTACGACTTATCCTAACTTGCAAGGTGAATTTATGTCCATATTGATGCCTCTACAATTATGCTAGGTTCCATTCTTGCGCAACCAGGGGAAGGAAACTTGGACCATCCTATATACTTTTCTAGTCCTAAACTTTCCCAAGTTAAACACAACTACACCACAACCGAAAGGGAAGGTTTGGATATGGTGTATGCTTTACAAAAGTTTAGGAATTATTTACTTGGAAGTCATTTTAAATTTTTTACTGACCATTCTGTTTTGAAGCATTTGTTGAACAAACCCATTTTAGAAGTTTTCATTTGCAGGTGGTTGCTATTGTTTCAGGAGTTCTCTTTTGAGGTGATCATTAAGCCTGGTAAGTTAAATGTCGGGATAGATCACTTATCTCACCTAGAATCCAAAGAAAGTGGTGGACTTGTATATGACCATCTCCCAAATGCAGATCAGTTCTGTATCGAGGCCATTCCTAATTATTTTCCAGACATTGCCATATTTTTTACTACTGGTACTACGTCGGTAGGATATTCCACAACATAAAAGAGGCACCTAGTGTATTATCAAATGATTGCGGGCAAACTCTACAAATTTGGATTGGATAATATCTTGCGACGTTGTGTACTTGAAAATGAACTACCTGATATTTTATGGGAATGTCATAGTGGAGTTGTGAGAGGACATGTTGGCAGAATGGAAACTGCTAGAAAGATCTTACATGAAGGACTATGGTGGCCTACATTAATATTTAAATATTCTAAGGAATATTCTTGAGTCTGTGATATATGTCATAGAGTTTGAAAACCATCTCGTCAGGATGAGTTTACTCTGCACCTTGTTCACACACTAAAAGATTTTGAAAAATGGGTTGTTGATTTCATCGGTTCGATAAATCCTAGAGCTAAGAATTCCAAAGCTAGATACATAATTACCACAATTGACTACCTGAATCACTAGGATAAAGAATAGGTTGTTCGGGATTGTTCTATGACCATCGCAACACAATTTATTTTTGAGAATGTTATTACCAGGTTTGGTTGTCCTCGCAGCTTGACTAGTGACCAAGGAGCCAACTTTCTCAATGAAACTATAGCGACCCTTACCAGAGAAATTTTTATTTAGCATCATAAGAGCAGTCCTTATCATCCGCAAGCTAATGGAATAGTGGAAAAAATTAACAAAATCTTGGATATGGAGCTGACTAAGGTTTGTTGCACAAATCAAGATGATTTGGATAAGTGAGTTCCGAATGTGTTATGGGTGTACCGAATTACCACAAATTGATTAAACAGGTACACCCCATTCCAACTGGTATATGGTTGAGAATCAATTGTGCCAACTGATTTTCTCACCCCAAGTCTATTCATTGCATAAGATACCAAGATGACCAAGGATGAATCCATTGTTGTGCGGGTGGAGGAATTGTTGGAACTTAAGGAAGCTAGGTTCCTCGCATATTTTCATTAGACTGTGGAGAAATCCTAGCAAAAGGCCTGGAATGATCGACATATAAAGCATAAATCATTTGTGCAAGGTGATTTCATTCTCTTATATGATAGAAAGTATCATAAACATCTAGACAAGATACAAATGCACTGGCTTGGTCCATTTCTAGTTGTGAAAATACGTGAATCTCGAGTTGTTAAATTAGCACAAATCGATGGATTTCTTTGACTTGGATAGGTGAATGGTGCATGCCTGAAGCCCTACCTATCTGTTGCATAATTATAGTTTCATTACGCTACTAGTTTCGAGATTAGGTTAGTAAGTAGGATTTCCATTTATGTATCTTTTTTACTTTTTGTCAATACATGGTGACGTGTTCTATGTTTATGTGTCTTAGTGCTTCGTTGTCTTGTCCAAGTCATGCAGCCTAGATATTCACTTTGTGGTCAAGGAGGTCGCAGTCACATGTTCTCATACTTCATGTTATTGAAATTTGAATCTTATGCTCTTGTGTCATCATGTGGGTTGTTAAAATTTGTTAGTACCTATTTACTCGTCATTATGTCTTTGTTTTCATTGTAACTTAAAGTTTAACAATTGTTCTCCTTTTTCCGGTCAAGTTCTCTCCTGCTCATTACTTTTCTGAGTTGATATACTATCTTGTTACCAACATTTTGGTTATGCATTTAATTACCCAAATCACGTAATGGATTTTTCTGCATTTGAGGGATTGCATCGACGTTAATTCTTGCTACTGTCACATTTCATCATTTGACATATGACTATCATGTCACTTTTTGTGTATGGAATATAAACTTTCATTTTCTCAATGGGAAAACTTGGACCGGTCTGTCACCGACAATGCAGATATCCTCTCCCAAGAGCCCAAATCATATGGGAAAACTAGGCAAGGACAAACAAAGATACAAGGGAATATATTGCATATGGGTGATGGATACATTGACACTTTGAAAAAATAGTTGGGAACTGTTCAATGTACAACATGATGGTTGGCCTATTGTCCTAGAATATTTCACACCATTATCTATCATTGATAAATGCCAAGAACCATGTCCTATACATGCACAATCACATGAACCCCTGAGGTCTTTGCAGATTCGACTGTGTGGGAAAAATCATTTCAACACTTCAATTGTCTTCATCGACCAGAGTCAAGTTCCTTTATAAGGACTTAGGAATAATAGATAAATCCCATCCCACAAGAGTTAGCCCAGAAAAATACAAGCTATGTCAATGACGAAGGTCACAAATGATGACCCACCTGATCCAGACCTCCATAAGGGAGAATCCAACCAACCATCTTGGATACATATTCCAAGGGAAGGTGTTCACCATCACGTCAAGGAAGAAATTTCCCTCTCATACACCCTTAGCTCAATCCCAAGGACATAGGGGTATTCTAGAATCATACCTAAGGTGTGGTTGTATTAAATCGCTAGCCAATAGTTGTAGCTAAAGACAAAAGATTCAAGACGTCGGTTATTGGTACTCTGTACTGGAGGATGAGAAGAGGACATTGAAATTCCTTCCATTTAACCTAAACAAAAACCAACCCATGACAAAGTACAAATATATGGTAGGTTGTGGAAGTCACAATCCAATTCAGGTTGCTTGGAAGGAATTTGTGCTTCATGTCCATTGGTTGCACCACAAGAATTTGTTAATCATTGGATGCAGACAAAAAATGTGAAAGGATCATTTTTTGTGGGAAGAAAAACCGACTATGGACACGAACATACAACAAGGACATAATAAAGTAGACATGGGAGGGAATTCCATAAGAATAATATGTCTATTGTATAACACTCATTGGGAGGATATGAAACAACTCAGGGAGTGTATATCGACAGTCCAAGAGACTTATGTCAACATCCAATAACTGGATTTTGTTGCGGAACTGGAGTGGATGAAATTTATGGTTACCATACCCAAGAGCCCGAGGTACCTGACGTTAAACCCACGTAGGAATTTTTTGCGGGCACATCGATTTTGGTAAGGAAATGGAAAGACATGGTTTCACACTATGACATTATTAGAGAGAAAGAACTATAGATTGTACCAGAATTGGGCCCTCCGTTTGAGGGAGAGAAAAGAAAAGGGATGAAAGGTTGACTCAGGATGAGTCAAGGATTGTGTTCGGGGCCTATTGGGCCCTCCATTTTGAAGAACCAGTTTTGCGGACACATAAAGGTTTTGTGGAACCCCATAGCACATCAACATTAGATACAAGTTATGGAAAGCTAAATGCAAGTGCACCAGCAAGGAAAAAGAGTGATGCGCCAACAGGAGGAATACGTGGAAAAATATGGAACATTTGTGTGCATGCCAGAAGGATGTGGAATCAAGAAAGCATAATAGCGAAACCAAGAAGCCAATTAGCCTGTGGAAACATTATAAATCATTTATTTATGTAATGGGTTGGGTTTGATTCTATTATGTTCTAAGTTTATATTTTGGGTTTTTCATTGTTTCTGCATTTGTTGCTATGTTGTTGTGGGGTTTTGAGCTTTGTTGTTATTGAGAATTATTGAGAAATAACTACAAATACGTAGAATGAGAAATTCCATATCGGATATCCCATTATCGATCCTATTGTATAAGTCTTGATATGAAGAATAACTCTGTGTATGACAGTTTGGGGTATAAATATATGATGGATTATTCAAACACTTAACATTTGTCATTATGAGGATGAATATATGGTCTCTTTCTTGCATAATTTGTCCTGTGTTGTGTATTTACTAATTGCATTAGTGTTTTAGCAACTTTTGTAATGTATGTGTTTACTTTAACATTGCGCAACACAGATTGTTGACTGTATTTATCAATCTAAGGCTTCTGATGCCATGATCTCTTTACATATAAGTATGGAATTGTGCTATGATGTTTTAGATATGATGGCATGTTCTTTGTAATTCACTTTATCTCAAAACTTATCAGTTGTTCTTTGGGTGAGACCTCTTTCCCTTGACGACGGTTGAATATGCCAACGCACTAGACTACAATGGTACCTTTGTTGGTAACCTCCGAGAACCCCGGTATCCAATTCCACGCCAACACATGCACACTTTGCATTATAAGAAAGCCAAGGAGCTCCTTGTTAGGATTGTATACACCATTATCCCTTCCTTCTAGGGATAAGTGATTTAACATAACAATGATCAGATTGGTTAAGTGATTTGAAAAATGGGTAGATTTATGGATGGAATAAATCTGTTGTAATAAGAAATTTTTATATTTGTTTTACTATTGGGAAGTGTGCACTAAGGGCTGGAAAATATTTCCCTTGAAGTGAAATTGTTCAATGTTTATGTTCTTGGGTTTCCTCGTGTATTTGATTAAAAATAAATGAAATATATATTGTTGTAATTTATATATCATATTCAGCCCTAAATCTGAAAGTTCACAAGATATAAATCCATAAAACCTCAAGGTTGAAGTGGAATTTATGAATTTGCATTAAAACCCATCTATGGGAAATTCCAAAAAAATTTGGACCTTCCTCCACCCATGTGGGAGGTGTGACCAATGTGTTTACATATTCCATTTGATGTTCCAAAACCATAAACAAAACTAGACCACAAAATTGATGAACC
>SNQJ01S0109894.1:0-13580 GCA_010110895.2 Picea sitchensis
CTTGAAGCTCTTGCTTCTCTTCTTTTGCAACTTGCAAAAGTCTCCTCAACTCTGCGTTTTTAGCTTGAATGTTGTGATATATCTCTTCTAATTCTTGAATTCTTTCTTCTCACTTCGCTCCTTTTCCCATGTTGTAAAGCAGTCATCCTAGCTCTGATACCAAATGATCTGAAAATAGGTGAGTTCTTTACTCTACGCAAGTTTTCAATCGTGAATAATTTTCTCACGAAGTATTTGCATAAGGATTAAAGAGCATAAGAATCCATGATTAACCATGCTTTTAAACAAGAATACATAACATATATGAACTCAAATGGAATAAAGCACATGAAAAGACAAGAGAGAGACAACCAATGTTGGTAACATAGTTCACCCCTCCTGGGCTACGTCTCCGGACCCACTTCAATTGGAATACAAATCACTTTCATTCCTTGTCCAAAAGATGTTGGGACCTTCTCATAAGTGATTACATAAGAGATGCCTTCTCCTTCAATAAGGATTCAAGAATACTACTCACACTCATATCTCTCCATACATTAAGAATGATAATTCCTTACATGAATAAGTCTCTCAATGCTTAGGAGTAGTAGCACTATGGCTCTGTAACTCCACTCATTCATTCCTCATTAATCTCCTCCCTTCAAAGGGCTCACATAAGGAATTATATAGTTTTTCCTCACTCCCTCTTAAGAAAGAACATTAATTCCCAGATCCACAATAATAGGATCTAATTACAAAAGACGAAAAACAAGATCCATATGTCAGTGTTTCATGGAAACCTGCACAGGAGATCTAGCTAAAGCATACACAAACAAATCTTATCAAGAAAAGGAAGAGAGATACACAATGAAGAATTAGAAACAATGCATATTATGATCTTATCAATGAGTGAGTGATCTTCACTCATATAGGCAATGACATCCTATAATTAGGAATGCATGCATAATAGTGATGGTCTAAGATTAGAAAACCTAAAATAGAACTAGTCAGTTAACTCCCACTGAACTAGTGTGCCGAAAATATAAATTTCTCCAACACCCCCCCTGAACATCACTATGGAGTAAAAAATGAGTCCTGGCTACTAGGCCATTTAAGGTACTCATGTACAATGCAACTAATGAACACTGAATAAAAAAGAGGAAAGAGGTAAAACCACGTGGGAACAAAACCCCCCCTCAAAAGACAATGTATCAAAAGAATAAAATGGCAGTTGCTAGGCAAGTGTGTTCTTCACTACAAGACAATCCCTCAAAGTCTGTAACTTCTGCTCACTGAAAGTATTCATGAAGATGTAGAAATATTTATGGATTTGATGAGTTCCTTTGGCAACCTATTGGGCCTTGTACCTCTTGATCCTGTGGACCCATCTGCACCTAAAAACATTCATTTCTGGTGGAAGTGGAACTAGATGCCAAGTCTGATTCTCTAGGAGAGAGTCATGCTCCTCTTGCATGGATTCTTTCCATAATGGATTTCCCACATCCTCATTGTAGGTCTGTGGATCAATATATTGAACCATATAGCAATGTGTGGGCATCGCAGGTTCTGAAGATGAAAATACATGAGAAGACTCCTCATGCTGAGATCAAGTCCTCCTCGAATCCAATGGATTCCCTGCAAAGTTTCCTGCTTTTTGAAGTGTGGTCTGTGCCTTCTTGGGCATCTGCTGAAGCTTCAACGTTGGCTTCTTATTTGGCTGTACTACCTACTTATTTCCATGTACACAATCTGAGTGTATGGAATCATCTCCGATGTCTGAAACTGAGGGAAGCACAAGAGTATATGCATGTTGTACTAGAGGTGCATGCAAAGTAATCTCCTTATGTGTAAGTAGAATAGAGGAGTCATCGTCAGAAAACTTAGTGAATTTATACAACCTTGACTTGTGATCCACCTCACCAATTGCAATGATGGAATTGTTATGCATGTCAATTACTGAAACTGAATCTGATGTAAATTCAACCTTTTTACCTTTCTGAGTGATCTGATAAACTGAGAATATATTCATAGAAAGCTTTGGAACATGTAAAAAATTCTCAAAACTACCATTATGGAGTTTCACTCTCCATTCTCCTGCTACTGCTACTGGAGTATCACCCCCCATGAGAATAGGGGGTCTTGAGCATGGACTCAAAGAAGAGAAAAATTCCTCTTTCACTGCCATAGATGGGATGCACCAGAATCTATAATCCATGAATCAGATGAGGAATGAATTGCAACCAGAGCATGATGATTACCTTTCTTAGGAGCAAGATCTTCTTCCTTTTGCTTCTTGACTCCCTCTGGAATGAAGTTTCCAAGGTTGTTCTTCTAAAGTTCCTGTGCCATAAGATCGATCTGTTTCTTCATGCATGTGGATTCTTCATGATTCAGTTTATTGCAGTAAGTGTACTGCTTTCCCTTCTTCTTCTTCTTCTTGGAATCTGAAGAGTCTTTGGAACTTGAAGAATCATTAAAGGGTTTGGAATATCCCTCCTTCCCGTTCTATTTGGATGACCCTTTTCCATCATGCATGGTGAGTGCATGTGCTTTGGGATCTTTCATTAGGCCCATCTGTATGAGTTTTGTATTCTCTTGTGTAAGAGATTCAATGAACTGAGCCAACGTAGGCATTTTCCAATTTGTTCCAAAAAGACATCTGCCAGAATGGAAATTGGAGACATATACAACGTATTATGGTCCTAGCTTGGCCAAGATTGTTAGAATAAGTTGTTTCTCTTGTGTATACTTATCAATACCACATTCACCCAAGCTCAAAATCAAAGATTTGAATTTAGTAAAGAAATCTTGTATATTATAATTTTTTTTAGGGTCCAAGGTATTCAACTCTACCTCAAGCATATGACCTCGCATCTCATCTTGCTTTCCAAAGAGTCCTTCCAAGGTGGTCCACATCTTGTTTGGAGTCTTGCATGCGGAAACATGAAACCATAAATCAGTGGATATTAACTCAAGAAGTAGTCTTGTGGCCTCATCCTTACGGTTCTCCCATCTCATCTTCTCAATCACCGATGTAGGTTCTGTTTATGTCACCATCGTCAAATTGTACAATTCTTTCCTTCTGAGTTGGAATTATGCCTTGGGCTTCCAATCAAAATAATTGTATGGTGTGAGGATTACCACCAAGTTTGACTGTATAATAGTTCTCCTATCCATCTCTACCACTGTTTCTAAGAATCCCTAAAAATTTACTCTCAATCTGCAAGTGAAAATTTAAGAAATCACGATAGAAAGGGCACTTTAAGTGAAAATTCGTATCAGTTTCAAGAGATGACCTTCCGACTTACTTTCTAAGCAAACATTGAGGAATCTCGCCAAATGGTTGAAAACCCACTTGTAGAATGGGTCGATTTACTTTCCCCTCGAGCCGTTTCCTCAAAAAATTAATATTTTGGGAGCAATCACTGTAGAAAGGTACGACCATAGATTCATATCAGTTTCAGGAGGCTATCTTACATATTACATTTTGAGAAAACGGTGAGGAATATTGCCAAACGGTTGAAAACCCACTTGCATAATGGGTTGATTTACTTCTCTCGCAATATGTTTCCTCAAAAACTTAATATTTTGGGAGCAATCACTGTAGAAAGGTACGACCACAGATTCATATCAGTTTCATGAGGCTATCTTATGGCTTACGTTTTGAGAAAACGGTGAGGAATCTCGCCAAACAATTGAAAAATCACTTGCAGAATGGGTCGATTTACTTCCCCCGCGAGCTGTTTCCTGAAAATATTAATACTTTTGGAGAAATAATTGCTGAAAGGTATGGACACAGATTTAGCTCGCCGAAACTCTGATTTTCCTTATTCTTTGGCTTGTCTGGCTTGCTCCAAGAAACGTAGCTCTGATACCATGTCACTGTTTCATGGAAACCTGCACATGATATCTAGCTAAAGCATACACAAACAAATCTTATCAAGAAAAGGAAGAGAGATACACAATGAAGAATTATAATCAATGCATATTATGATCTTATCAATGAGTGAGTGATCTTCACTCATATAGGAAATGACATCCTAAAATTAGGAATGCATACATAATAGTGATGGTCTAAGATTGGAATGTCTAAAATAGAACTATTCAGTTAACTCCCACTGAACTAGTGTTACTCCCACTGAACTAGTGTGCCGAAAATAGAATTTTCTCCAACACCATAAATGTAGGATCTCAAACTATCTTCAAGCACATAATGGGAAAAGTATCAAAACCACCCAAAGACTCTTCAACCATGCCCTTGATTCTCTCAACCTATAATTGAGAATAATGACAAATTGGTGTGAGGTGGTTTCTCACATAAAAACTAATTTCCAAAATTATAATTTAATGATAAATACGTGAGTCTAATTTCCTCACAAGTATTAATCATTTTACATCAAAAGTGAATAATAATGTATGAGTTTTCCAAAATCTCATAAAGCATAATTAAATGCATCAACATCTCATAAAAGCATAAAAAAAATGCATGAGACCTTTTTCTCACAAAGCACTAGTGCATGAGAAAATAAAACCCATAAATTCACCATCTTCACCAATATGCAAATTGACTTGGTGAAAAAAGTAAAGTTCCTTCCATGTGTGGCCATCCACCCGGATCAATTAAAGAGGGGTAGCAATGAAAAAAGTGAAAAGACTCATCCTACTCCAACACTTAGAAGAAGTGGCAAGACAATCAACAGAGGCAAGAAGGAGAAGAAGACCAAGAGTCCTACATCGAATAAGACATTCCTCATTTATCATTACTATGGGAAGAAAGGACACAACACTACCAATTATTGGTACTCAAAGGCATGCTCATTCTGTGGAAAAAAAATTCCATCGTGATGCATCTTAATAGGAGAAGCAAGCCACATGCCATAAGCGAGATTTCTATCTGATGAAGAATGAGAAGAATACTTTCCAATCCAATAATGAACTCAGAGGCACATGGAGAGGAGGAGTATGTAAATAAGTCCATGTAGCAACAACACCAAATTTTTCCAACACTGCAAGTTGAGTGAACATTGGAAAGTGAGGTGTTGGTGACTTCATCTAGAGCTTAACCCCAAAAACTACACAACCAAGAGAAAAGTGTGGAAAGTGAGGTCTAATAGAGATAAATACCTCACCACATCTCCAAATCAAGGAGAAGTTGTCCAATGAGTGATAGTACCATGGGAAGTTTGTATCACCATCGAAAAGGACAACAAGTTGATGCCAACAACCAAGGACACGCCATTCCAATTGCTACCTACAATATTTTAGAAGAACTTCTTGGAGATGTGCCAGAGATTGATGCATGGATGTCAATGACCTTGGAGGTGGGTTCTTGAGAAATTCATGAAAACTACCACAAAAAACATAATGTTGGATGATTAATTGTGAGTATACAAAAAGGTTTTCATCCATATGTCATTTTAGAGATCAAGTGCTTGTAAACATGTGCATGCACCATATAGTTGTTTCCATGCCAGGAAGCAACTAATCCTAGCAAAAGAATGCACTGCAAGTCTTCCCTTATGGAATTGTTATGTGATGGCATAATGTGTTGGGGTTACACTGAACAAACACAAACAAAAATTTGACTTGGCTTCATTGATTGACAAGATGGACTATCTCCAAGTCATATAGAGATGTGAATGAATGATAACTACATATTTGACATTTGGAGATAGCTTAGAGTTGAGTGTCAGCGAGAAAACTGTAGATTTTAACCTTGTACAATTAATTTCAATGAACATATTTTTAATAAAATACAGAAAATATTTGATCACACACACACACATTACACAAATATTCTACCCTAGAAACCTAAACCTGGAAAACCAACAACATGTTTAGAGTCACACCTCTAATATTCTATTCATCATATATCTTCATTGTTTACAATACAATATATATATATATATATATATATAGATATATATATAATCCTACGACATCCAAAACCCCTAATCCATTGAATTAGATTAATAAACAACCCTAATTCCGAATCATAATTAGAATACCATCGACGAAAGCCATGTGCTGAATAATCGTTCGAACAATTGACGAATATCCAAAAAATTGGCAAATAAACCCTCTCGAGGGATCCACCCTCAAGGCCCCCATGAGGGAGACCTACAATCATGAAAATAATATAACACATACCCAACATTTTTCCACTTGTTTTTTTCTTTCCATACATAGAGTTACAAGGTTACATAGTCAACAATTCAAGGCAACAATGCCCATAAATCCTCCACACCAAGATAACTTCTCAGTGCTCACATATGTTTTTAATGAATCTACAACATTATTCAAAGTGTCCACCTTCATCAACAACACCTTCTTTTCTTCAACCATGTCTCTCACAAAGTGATTCTGAACATCAATATGTTTTTTCTTTGAATGATAATACAAGTTCTTCACCATAAAGATTGCACTCTGACTGTCACAATCTATCCTTACATATTGTTGTACCAACCCAACACCTGAATACAATATTTGTGACCATACTGCTTCCTTTCTTGCATGAGTGGCTGCCACCCACCTTTAGTAGTTGAGAGTTCCACTACAAACTATATTTTTCACATCCAACTAATTGCTCCTCCAAACATGTTAAACACATAACCACTTTTAGATCTTCTGCGATCCATATCTCCAGACTAATATGCATCCACAAATCCATGTATGTCCAACATTATGTCCAATATTGGTCTTCCTTGGTAGCACAATCCATAACTAGTAGTGCTGCACAAATACCTAAAAACCCTCTTTATTGATGTCCAATGCTCCTTCCATGGTTTTGACATATACCTGCTCAAAAATCCCACTGCATGTGTAGTATCCATTCTAGTACAGACCATTGCATACATAAAACTACCAACCACACTAGCATATGGAACACAAGACATTCCCTCTTCCTCTTCTTGTGTCTTCAGACACTGATCCATAGATAACTTTACACCTATAGGAATAGGAACCCTGACCGGTTTACATTCATGCATATTAAACCTATGTAATATTGTCTCGATATATTTTCTTTGATTTAACCAAATTTTCTTGTTTTCCCGATCTCTTTTAATTTTCATGCCCAAAATAAAATTTGCAACATCAAGATCCTTCATGTCAAATTTAGAGGACAACCGAGTTTTCACATCCTTGATAATCTCCTTGTTTCCTATCAACAACATATCATCCACATAGAAGACTGAATAAATGAGATGATCATTGATTCATTTGAAATACACACAGTGATCCTCTTTGCTCCTTGTGAATCCAAGTCCCAACCTATAAGTATCAAATTTTTTATACCACATCATTGGTGATTTCTTTAACCCATACATGGAATTTTCTACCCGCATACTACTCTTTCTTTCCCTTCACAAAAAATCCTTCTAGTTTCTTCATGTAGATTTATTCTTCCAAAGCCCCATGTAGGAATATTGTCTTCACATTCATATGTTCTACTTCAAAATAAAACACAATAGACAAAGATAAAATAAATATAATTGAAGTTAACTTGGAAACCAGAGAAAAATTTCACCAAAGTCAATTCCCTCTACTTGGGAATAACCTTTTGCTACTAACTGAGCTTTGTATTTCTCCACTTTGCCTTATGCATTTAACTTCTTCTTAAACACCCATTTGTTGCCAATGGGATTTCCTCCAGTCAGAAACTCCACTAGATCCCAAGCCTCATTCTTTTCCAAGGCTACCATTTCTTCCATCATGGCCTTTTCCCAAAGTTTTCCATCCTTTGGATCCACTGCCTCGCTAACAACTCTAGGGTCATCTTCAGTAAAACAAAAAAAAAATTGAATGGAAAAAAACAAAGTTTGAATGAAAATCACGTGGAGTATACCTTTTTGATTGACTTCTTTTCTGAACTGATCTCCTCAATACTGGAGCATGAGTATCTTCTTCTTATAATTCTTATTCTTTTGTAGAGTCTGATTCATCATCCTTCAACTCAAACTCTATTTTCTCTGGTTCTTCTCCTTTGGTAGGACTTCATGTTTGACAACATCTTTGATTTCTATAAATACTACATCTAGGATATACACTACCTTTTTTGTTTCTGGGTTCCAAAGCTTATAGCCTTTCAAACCATATTTATACCCAATAAAGATACACTTTTCAACCTTTTTATCTAGCTTGCTCTTGTTTTATTTTGAAACGTGAACATAGGCATCAAAGCCAAATACCCTGAGATGTGTGAGATAGGGTTTCTTAGTATTCCACATGTTATGTGGAGTCTTTTCATCCAATGCTAATGAGGGATATCAATTGACTAGGTAACATGCAGTACCCACTGCCCCTACCCAGATTTCATATCCTAACTCGACCACTGAGCATGCACCTTGCTTTTTCCATCAACGCCTTGTTCATGCTTTCTGCAACTCCATTTTTTTGAGGGGTATATGGAGTATTATTATTCATTTATATACCTCACTTCTTACATAATTATTTGAATTCATTTCCGCAAAACTCTCCACCATTATCCATCTTCAACACCTTAATTCCTTTTTCTGTTGATTCTCCACAAGAGCCTTAAAATCTTTAAACCTGTCAAAGACTTCAAATTTCTTCCATATGAAATATATCCATGTATTCCTTGAGGATTCATCCATAAATGAGACATAGTACACATATTTTCTCAGTGATGGAACTGACATGAGTCCAAACACATCACTGCGCACCAATTGTAAATTTCCCTCTGCCCTTGTTGCACCAGAGGGGAATCTTACTCGATTCTACTTCCCATATACAAAATGTTCACATAAATCAAAATCTAGAGAGTATTTAGACATACCTTCAACCATACCTTGACCATGTAGTAGTCGAAGGACCTTCTCTCTGATATGCCTTAGTCTTTGATTCCATAACACAGTCTTTTCTCCAGAGACTGTAGGAGTTTTTTCTTCTTCAAATCCAATCTCAAGAAAAATGGAACTATTACACCTGTCATTAATAGTGCTTCCTTGCATCTTATATAGAGTTCCAACAAAAATCCCTTCAACAACACCATTTTTCCTTGAACCATCCTGCATGTTTCTTTCTCAAGCATTATTTTTACCCCTGCATAGTCCATTTTGCTTACAACAATCAAATTTCTTGCCAATCTTGGAATGTTAAGAACATTAGGGAGTGTCCTAATCCTTCCATCCATGGTATTCAACTTGAATTTTCCTTGTCCTATGATTTTGGTTTTCGAGTCATCACCTAGGAAAACATCACCTCTATCATACCTTTTATATTCGCAAAACCAATCCCCTTGAGGAATCATATGAAAGGATGCACTTGAGTCAACCAACCATGCCTCATGATTTGCATGTGTTCTTGAAGAAGCCAAGTATACATCCTATCATTCTTTCACAAAGGTTTTTGATTTTGTAGAAGGAGCATCTTCAGATCCCTTCCCTCTCTCAACATTTTTGGATCTACATTGCCTCTTGTAGTGCCCTTGTTTTCTACATCTCTAGCACACCCTTACAAATTTCTGGGAGATTTAGATATTCCCTTAGATTTATATCTCCCACTTGAGGACTTATATCTATTTCTTTCCTCAGAGAATCCTCTTGCAAATAATGCACCTGTGCTATATCCATCCATGTTCTTCCACCTCATCTCCTTCGACAACAAGGATGATACCTCACCATCAAAACTTAAAGTAGTTGTATTACTAGCTATGGAAACAACCAGACTATCCCATGAGTATAGTAAAGAGAACAATAAACATATACACTTATATTCATTAGAAATATTAATATCAATATCTAATATCTGACTTACCATTGTATTGAAGGTGTTCAGATGTTTTGTCATTGAGTCTCCATCTTTCATCCTCAGGTTGTACAACTTATTTCATAGAAACAATTTGTTTACTAGGGACTTTGACTGATACAAATCCCCTAACTTATCCCATAATTCCTTGGCTATAGATTCCCCTGACACATTTAGTAATATTGAATATGAGAGACACAATCAGATTGTTCTCTTCACCTTTCGATCCAACTTTTTCCAATCTTTTGTTGAAGTTCTTGTAGGTGCAGTACCTGGATCCACAAAGATCCATTGATCTTTGTCCACCAACATATCTTCCATCTTGAGCTTCCACAACTCAAAAATTTTCCCATTACATTTATCTATCTCTATTTTTGAACTTCTCGCCATTTCTTTTCACTTGAATAATCGATACTGCATATCTCCCACTGTAACAAGGTTTATCACAAACATGATCCAAACCCTTAGCCACAAAGGCATCCCTCTAAAGCCAATACAATATCTGATACCAAATGTAGATTTTAACCTTGTACAATTAATTACTGCAAACATATTTTTAATAAAAAAATAGAAAATATACAATGGCACACACACACACACACATTACACATATATTTTTACCCTGGAAACCCAAACCGGGAAAACCAACAACCTGTTTAGAGCCACACCTCTAATATTCTATTCATCGTATATATTCATTATTTACAATGCAATGTATATATAGTATCCCATGACATCCAAAACCCCTAATCCATTGACCTAAATTAATCAACAACCCTAATTCCTTAACCAGAATTAGAAAACCATCGGCAAAAACCATGTGTCAAATAACCATCCAAACAATTGGTGAATATCCAAAAAATTGGTCAATAAACCCCCCAAAACAATTTTGGGGGATCTTTCTCCGATGCCCCCATTAGGGGGACCTACAATCATGCAAATAATAAAACACATATCCAACACATACTTCTACATTGTGGGAACAAGCGAGCTAGGAACCAAAGCTAAATTTAGAGCCGATAGAAAGGACCACAAGCTAGATCTAGAGCCAAAGTTAGGGTTGTATCCAGGAGACAGATTCAGAGGCATGTTCTAGAGAAGCAAACATAAGGCACATTGATAAAGATTGGTTTCCTTCAAACTTTTGGAGACCAAACATCCTCTTAATGGGGAGTTCTGATCCAAAATGGATCCAAACATGTGAATGGTTGTAAGAATCAGTACTTGAAAGCTAATCAAATAATTAAATAAGGTTAGAAAAACTATGAAAAACAATTCTAATGCAAGAGTGAATAAGAAAAAAATTATAAAATAGAGAGAATTAAATGAACAAGAAAAACAATAAAGGAGAGAAAAGACTAAGGAATGGGAAATGAAATGTTGTGCCTATTAGCCTTCACATTACCTCAAATCTCCCTATATTTTTTGAATTTCCATTCTCAAAGGTTCTTTTGGCCAAGAGGAGATGGCACATACAGATCCATGAACAATATAATAACCGGAGATTGTTGAAATAGTATGAGAAACCATTCGAAGTTTCTTTTCCCATTTGGTTTTCTAGGATAAAATTTGAGTATTTATGTGTGAATTTGTTTGTTTTCTCTTTTATGAGTTTGAAATGGAGCTACTATGTATTTTAATGGTTGTTTGTGTTGTTTATTCACTAAGGATTCTCTATTAGCTATGCTTGTGAGGATTTCCTTCATAGTTATAGTCTCCATGAGCAAGAGAACTCACCCAACAACTCTTTATTTTCTTCCATTCATCCATTTATGAGATGGGCGATTGATGGACCTTATTCCAGAGTCATTTCAATAGTCTAGGGAGTTGCTAATTTGGTTTATTTTTGGCTATTGGTAATTTTTCTCTCCTACAGGTTGAAAATTGATTCCTTGAGTTGAAATTTCACTTGTTGTTTGGGTCGTATGCTGTAATTTATTCTTACTTGATTGAATTCCTTCTCACTTGGTCAACTTCACATTAGCTTCGTTCAATTTCATTTACTTGGGTTTAATTCCTTCTTCCTTAGTCGATTTCCCACTGGCCCGATCGATTTAATTCTTCTTGAGTTGGCTTCTCATTGGCCTAGTTGATTTGATTCCTCCTTGGGTTGATTTCAATATCTACTAGGGTGTTTTCTCTCACCCACAGGCTATATGTAGCCGTATGAAGACTGTAGGAGGTCGTACACACTACGACATAATCCATATGTGCCTTTTTATAGTAATATAATGATTATCAAGGAGAATGTTGAAGAAATACATTTTATGAGCCAATATATAAGAATATATCATTACCATTTTTCCTATCATTTTCCTTTGTGAAAACAAGTGACTCTACTCGTGGTCCAATTTTAAATGCACTTGAGATTGGAAGATATGTTCAGAGGGCTTCGAAAACAAGTAGCTCTGATGTTGTTTCTTTGGTTTCATTAATAACTATGTTTCCAATGAGTGATTCGAAAAATGAAGATGGACATCCTTGTCTTCCAGTTCAATGGGATTGGGTAGTGTTAGAACATGTAAATTTTTACAAATTTTTGCAAAATTTTATAATTTGGCTAAAATGGGTTTTTACAGGGTTATTTTTCTCTCATAATCATATCTAGGGTCATTACTATTTCTTGTAAAAAATTATTGGCCTCATAGCCCAATTTCCAAGCCTTATGTTACAAGTCAAACAACCAACACACGTCAAATCCCAACACTGAGACCAAGCACGAAGCCATGACCAAGGGAGAACGGTCCCATAGACTACGCACAACACGTCGGAAAGCAATTCAAATGATTGAACTTTTAAATTTTAAGAAAATATTATTTCTCATGTATGTGGGATATAATTTGGGCATAAATGAAAATATTAAAACAACAAATGCATAGGTGTCATCATGGTTTGATTGGTAGAACACCAAAATTTTTAAATCAAATTCAAAGTCTGAGCTCAAACGCCAAATCATAAGGAAGCAATCACTGAATATTAGGTGTCAAAGCATGGTGTCGATGGGGCATACAAATTTTGATATTTGAGTGCTTCCAAGTGTAGAGGTCATTGCCACAGTCATCACCGAAGAGCTTGAGAACAATTTCAAATGAAAAGAACCTTGAGGAAGGGCAAGCTCGGGTGCATCTGCAATATCAAATCACTTATATATCAACTAAATCCCGTCCTGGCTTCATCGCAATTAAAAAAACATTGGTGGGGACTACATCAAACAATTTGAAGCTCTACTTCCTGAGGTGTTTTTCAAGTCATATACACAAGTTAATCCTAGTTCACATCATGCAATGCAACATCTTTTCTTCACATGGGAAGGAGTGTTTCATTTTGAACCTCTCCGTATCATCGAGGAAGACCTCCAATTTCCTCCTGCTTCAAATGGTCCATCCTTTGGGACTACATCTTCAAGAGCACCAGAGTCTCAGACTCAACGTCCAAGCCACAAAATCCACGTAAATCCAAAGTACTTGGAGGCTAGTTGTTGGGTCTCCTTTTTTATGCCTCAAATTGCCTTATCTTGCCCTATATTTTGACCAACTTTAACTCATACATATGCACTATTTGTCTATTTTCTTCAAAGACATGTATTTTATCCATTCTTGTGTATATAGGAGGTAACCTATGTTTAAATCATGATTTATGAGATTTCTTACTAATTGGAATTGAATAATTGATGTTAAATGCTCTCTAATTACTTTTATTGATTCAAGTAGACCTTATGACACAACTCCTACTCATCCAGTACCTGTTTCGGCGTTCATCCGGTATTCAATTTGTCCAGTACCTATTTCTACGCTCGTCCGATAACAATGTTGTGTTCATCTGGTACCTATTTA
>SNQJ01S0109895.1:0-25109 GCA_010110895.2 Picea sitchensis
TGATACATTTATCCATTGGTACTTTTAAGAAAATGAACCTTCATTATTTCACTCACTAAATATTTTACTCTTGCACCATGCTTCCACTAAGCACTTTGATAGAAGAAGTGGATTTGTTTCTTTGAACACTTCAGCCATAGTTGTTAATTCATATCTAGAAACCCTTATAAATCCTCATAGACTAGTCCCTAGTGATGATTTACCCATCCCTATGACTTACTCATTATCTCATGGGGTCTTTGTTCTCTCTTGCAACAAGATTTACTTCTATCAATACATTTATTTTTCAAGGCTTTGGAGGCTTAAGTTTCATTCATATTCCTATTGCTGACAGACTTCACCTATTGGATTCATGTTTTTATGTGAGAATCTCTGTTGATTCTCCTTTTCAAGTCATTCAAATTCTATAACAATTGAATATTAATTTGGTTCTACACTTTTTTACTTCATAATCAATATTTCATTTCCTACTCTATATCTCTTTATTACCTCATTCAAATCTACAATATCTTCCACTTCCTTTTCCCTTATACCCTGGAATTATAATCTACAATGGAACCACACAATCTCCACTCATGAAATTTGATCTTCTTGTTAATAATACCTAGCTATTAAAATTCATACCCTTTTTATTTTCTAGGCTAATGCACTTCAAATGTGCCTGTTTACCTCTGCATAGGCACTTCCATGAGTTTCAATACTCTTTTTGATCCAATACTCACTTTTTTCATGCACCTCGATCATCTAGAAGTGTTTTTTACAAAATTAAAATTATTTGGAAAACTTCCACTTTAAATAGTTGCATGGTTCATGGAATCCAATTCCATTTTTCCTATAGATTTATGAAACAACTAGATGATTCCTTAGAGAAATCAATTTTTCTTTCATGTTGTCCTTTGGATTAAGTTTCCAATGGCTATAATCATGATTCAATTTGATTTATAAGATCAAATTTATGGCTTCCTAAAATCAACTGTTTCACACATTTTTGCACCTATTTCACCGGTTCAAATAATTTCATAGGCCAACTTTTGTCACTTGTAGAAGAAAATTCGTTAGAAACCAAAAAAAACTTTGATATTGGGTGTTGACAGTATTCCTAATTATGAATACACAAAAACTTTTGGATTCCAAATTCCACGCTCCAATCAAATATTGCAACAATCTGAAAATTACAACTTTGTCTTTTTCTCACCCATTTTTCTAGACTTGGGATTTTTAGCCAAGCTAGCTATCTCCCAAAACAAGCATTTTTGGAAAAAAATTACTTCAGAAAAGTTATCTAGCTTGATCAATACATGAAATGTCAAATAAATAAAAATTTCTAGATTTTCCATATGGGGTCCCCTTTCCTCTTCTAAAAATCCCAAAAATCCCCAAAAAGTGGCCCAGAATAGTGGATTTTGCCCTATTTTGTCATCTCCACTCCAATATCCTTTGAATCTAGCCAATCCCTTCATAAATTATTTTCATGTCTTGTTTTTGACATACTGTAAAAATTTCATTAGTAATAGTTCTCCTTCCACTGAGCTTGACCTTGATCTTCAAAACCCTATAAATTTCATTTTTTGAAAAATCAATGCATGATTAGTTGGTGTCCCTCTCTAGAATTTAAGTATCCCTTGAAACTATGAACAAAACCCATAAAATTTCATCTTTGTATGATTTATTCTACTCCGATTGTGGCCAAAATATGATTATGGCTCCTAACTTGTTTTTTTTAAACCATAAGAAACTTTTTCCTATGTGGCATCCTTGTTGATGTGGTTGCTAAAGTGACAATCTGGGTCCATATGGAACCTTGAGGTGATTCCATATCATCCTCTTGGACACTCTACACCAACCCCATCGGCCTCCAACACCTTCATCCTCTCTTCTTCTTTCTCCTCTTCTCTCTTTTATTTTTTCTTTCTCTTCTTTATTTGTTTTATTTTATTTGTGTGCCCCACCCATACCCATCTACCCACCTGGCACCCTAAATTATCATGGATGGGATAGGGGCCCCACTTAATCTATCATCGTTCCACCTGTTTCCCCTTCATTGGTCGTGGGGATGGGTGGGTCCCATCCTACACCCTTTTATCCAACACACGTGACTTTCCCATTCCTTTGATTGGACGATGAAGATCAAGGATGATCAATGGTCCACATAGATATCAAAGGTTTAGTTGCATGGAGGTTAACGGTGCACCCACCTCTGATACCTCCAAAACACCCTCTATTATGTGTTTCTCCCACATTCATTTCAAAGGTTTTAGAACTTTTCAAAACTGATTTAAAAACCTTTGATACCACTTATCGTTTTGGATCTCTCCCCCTCACCATCGTGGAATATGCATTTCCTAATGGGCCCACCACCGTGCACTGAAAACCCCTGACCTCACCACCAAGGCCTACCACCATGGCAGTCCATGTCACCTAACACGTGGCCTCCATGTCATCAAGTACAAAATTTTCCAATTTTTTTAAAAATTATGAAAATTCCCAAATTTTCAAAAATTATTATATTTATAAAATTTCTCCTAGTCACCATGGAGCTCCATAAATCGACTTCCCTGGGCAAAATTTGACCCTGCAAAAGGCTAATTACCACTAGGCTCAACCCTTCTATGATTTTGGGCACCATTCGATTCAAAATTGACCATGAAATTTGGGGATTTCTCCCAATTTCCCCAAATTCATACATGGCTTCTCTGCAACTCTATCATTTTAGTTAAATTAACATTGTAATTGATCAATTTAACCTCCCTAGACCAAATTCCATTCTAATTACTTCCATTTTTTGCTATTAATTTTCCCAACACCAATTTTGAGCACGAATTTCACATGAATCTGCTCAGAAATTGGGGATTTCTACCCAATTTCCCCATGACTTCTCAACCATTCATAATTCATCCAATTTTAGACCATAATTTACTTAATAAGAGGTTTAAAACCGGGTATTTTAAACCCAGAAGCTCAATTTTCCCTAAATTGTTGCCAAGAAATTTCCCAATTCCTCACATGAAACTTTCATCAAATAATTTGTAGACATCCTCAGATTTTACCTCTGCAATTCTCTGCGTTAGATTTAGATGTCTAGCCCATATAGTCTGAGTGTTGTAACTAGCTCTGATATCAATTGTGAAGAAACCAACATGCTAAACCCATTTGAATTGTTTCTTGCACATAACAAAATTAACAACATAGTGTATGCTAATTTATTCATGCAATTAATTGTAGTTGTAAAAACAAATGAATGCATGCTATTTACACAAACTTAGCAAAATTCCCATAAACATACACAAAGAAGAATAAAAACAATAAATGATAACAAAAAATTATCTTTAAATATATGAACCAATTGGTTTCCTACGAAGGATGTTCCTCCCAACAAGCCACCCCGAAGATGAGGCTATGAGTCCACAAGGAGGTCTAGCCCTCTTTACTGACCACTCTCCACATTTAGCAACCCAAAAACCCAGGTTCTACTCCAACAAAAATTCGGATACACCATCTCTCTTTCCCCTCAACTTGCACAACCCAAGGAATGAGACCCCCTTTCTCTACCATGCAGTCCCTTGGGCCTTCCCCTTTCCCTCTAGGGTTCTAGTGCACTTAGTTGGCCTGGAAATGTCTTAGTTGGGAACTCCGGAAATTATCATTTGTTTCAGGACTTCTGACAACATCCTTCTCAAGGATCTTCAGCCATTTCCTCAATGTGAATTGCACTTACAGTCACACAACCCATGTTACAAGTATACATCCTTATTTTCAACATAAAACTCAATCCAATAAGTTATGTTTCCATGGTTGGTGCTCTTCCTAGCACCCAACACCTCTCTTATTTCCCAAAAAACAACAAGTAAAAAGTCCATCCTCTTTTTCCTTATGAATATCCTTGTCTCCCATGCATGTTGAATCTCACATTCCCTAAGGTTTATTATACTCAACCGCATGCTCTCAACAACTATGTGAAGTGACTTCCTCACCCAACCTCTTACATGCATTCAATGATTGAGTGTCTAATAAGTCAAAGGAAGGATTATATGGTAATGACACATTAGCTCAGGAAAATGACATGGGTTTTCCCCTTAGACTCCCCTTTAACCCCCCTCTATTGTGGAAACATAGCCCCCTATTGTTACTATCCCACCCATATTGTAGCCAAAGATTATTATTTTATTAATTGTTTCAATGTACAATTTACTTAGTTCGTCCCCTAGCTATATAAATCAGTACAGGCTCTCTGACCCAAACATAACAACTCATAATCCCAAATCACATTTACGCAATTACATTATAATTTATGGGGATTAAAACCGAGGATGTTATAACTAGCCCCCAAATCTTTGATGCACCAAGGGAGAAATTCATATCTCATCCAATCACCAATATCCCTTTATGGAGCCAAGGACTATTGAAGCATTTTTCATAGTATTCCTTCTTTTCAGAGTAAGGACCATAAATATTCAAGCAAGTGACTTCTTTCCAAAGATGTAGAGAAATGAGAGAGGTCACCATCCCTAATGAAAAATCCCAATAGTTAGAATAGGATAATAATCCCATCTTCAACCCCATTAAATTTCCCTTAGATCTTCCTAAATTTTCAATAAATCTAAAATCCCACCTTCTTAATATCTTGGATAAATATTGAACTACATTCTCCCTATCTGTCATCAATTCTTGTAAGAAGATGACAAAGGTTTTATGGATCTCAATTAACCTTTTTATAGCCAATTTATTGGAGGAATTGGCTAGTTCTATGTAGTTTGGGATTAATAAAATCATTTGGAACCATCCCTAGGGGAATTTTCTCTAAGGACCTTAATCAAATATTGTTGTCATCCACTCCTAACTTCATGATTTGTTTTCTTTTGAGCCAAAGAAATGAATTGTTTTTTACCTCTATGAATTGATTTAGAACCTTTCTCTTCCAAGTGTCCCAATCCTCCCTCTATTCCTCTTGATAAAATACTTGGTTCCATGTTCATAGGTTTGAGGTTGTATTTGGAAGCCTTAAATGACTGGGAATCATTGATTGATTCTAGGCCCAATATCTTCTCAACATAAGGGGACAAGGAAGTCTGGAGGCCTAGGTTTGATGTAGTCGTCCCCTCCTAATCCATCCAAAGGAATTAAAGGATGGGGTTGGGTAATACATATCCATGAAAGGATAGGTAATAAATCACCATGTTAATTAGTCCTACCTCCCAAGACCTAAAAAGAAGGTGCTAGAAGAATTTCCAAATTCAGGGGGAGGAGGTGAATATTGCTTACCTAAGATAGGATAGTTATCAGACCTTTCAATATGACCCAGGGGATTCTTTTAATGTTGGGATTGTATCTCCTTCGTTGGTTTATATGATGCCAAAATTCCTTAAGAGGAGGTTGTTTTAGGGTCCTTAGGGGGATCCTTCTTTGGGGGAGATTGGGATGATTCATTTCTTCCTTAGAGAGATTTATGGGCCTACATTTTCTCTTTTAATCAAAGGGAGAAATCCTTATCCAAATGTCCATATTTATGGAATCAAATTCACTTAAAAGTAATCCCTTCATATTCAAGGGATTAGTAGAAAATCATAGGGCCCTATCAAATTATGATGGAATTGGCTAATCCTTTGGACAAATCAAGTCCCACTAGTATCCTAGCCATCCCCATGTAATTAGACTCATGGAATGAGGTATCTTATTCATAGAAGAGACCTAAATAATTCCCAATTTATTTGAAGACTTCCTTAGACCATATAATCAAGGGGAACCTTGGCATCCTTACCCAAATTGGAAAGAATTCAAGGTGGGTTGAGTGGGGATCCAAGTCTAGATGCCATTTCTTGAGGTATAATTCCTACAAACCCCACTTCCATATATTATGGAGGATCTTGTCTATGTGCTCTGTGGTCCTTAATGCCCAAACCAACCAACCCTTCATAAGAACCATGCTTTGTTCCATGTATACAAGAAGAGCCCCAAATATTTCTACCAACCAGGTTTTTAGGGTGTACCCTGCCATTCTTTTGATAAGAATTTGATTAAATAGCATAGATTCCTAGAAATCCATGATATCATGTAGCTTCATATTTTCACCAAGCTGCAAATTGATGGCTTCCATTTTGCGTTTAACATATTTTCTTCATTTTGATTGTTCCATAGTCCTCTTAGTCCCAAGCTTTCATGTTTTGAAGCCCTGGGATCAGAGGAGGAGATGTCTCTCATGAGGTCACCAATTAGAAACTTACCGATGAAGCCATGATTGTGATTAACTTGTTCATCATTGTTCGTTCTTCCAAACTCAGGGCCAAGAGAACCAAACATCAAATATTATGGTGTCAGATCAACTGAAGAGAATGCTTGGGGTGAATTCCCCCATGTCAAAGTTAAAGACCCTAATGGTTCTATATGTAGGGAAAAAAACTCTCGGTCTAAGATACCTTTGAATCTGTACTTGCTTGACCCTATTCCATGTTGATCTTGAATGTTACGTTGGAGTGATGCTACTGTAGTTGGAATCTCGTCGTGTGGGGGTAACAAGTCAGATATCTAACTAATGATTTGAGCCCTTTTCAAATCACCAATAAATGAAATTGTGTCTTCCTCCAAAGGTTTGGTCCCTATTGTCATGGGTTGGGTTGAGGGGGATTCAAGATAGCTAGGATTTTACACTAGATTGGACAAAATCTGTTGGCCCTCTAGTGGATGTTCCAAGAAATCAACAAGGTCTTCTTCCATTGCTTGATGGAATTAGAAAAATACTGCAAACTCTTGGCATGAAAACACTAGATTGAAAATCCTAAACCCTACAAAAACCCTATCCCAATCATCTTGTAAAGCATCAAATCACCTCCATGCTTGGATGCTAACAAAATCATGTAGATATTATCATTCATCTTTTGAAATTGATTATGAATTCATCATATTTCTTGTGCATCTCTTCTAAAGGTTATGAATCATAATTGAGTGAATATACACTTTTGGAGTAGTTTATGTCATACATTGTAACTAATCTAACTGTTCTGACATAACTATAACTAATCTGTTTCATCCCTTATCTATTCTAAATTTCGAGGGGTATTCGTATTGTTCGGGAAAAAGAAATCATCAAAATGTTGAGGCTGAATCTGCCTCCTATTGCTACAATCGCATGGTCTAGCATGGAATGATCATAAATATGATTCAACCTTCAAATCTCATCATTGGTAAAAAAAAACTTAAAAAAAAAAACTATCACAATAAAAATATGATAAATCAAGATATCTAAAACTACCAATAATATGAAATGAAGTATAGAAAATGTTATTTCTAAAGCTGATCAAAATTGTGAACCTCATACCTTTAATTGTGGACCTCATACCTTTATTCCCATATACTCATTTACAATAAAATTACTCCTTCACATTTTTCAATAATCCAACCTGACCAAAATTAAATTAATTATAAATTCTCAACCATATACTACCAAACTTAAACATGAATTACCAAACTTAAACATGAATTGATTGATAAAATTATTTTCCAAAAATCTTAAAAACTACATTAGACATGGGATCCCCTACATCTATTTATAAAAACATTTTCCAAAAATGTGGAAACTTAGACATAGGATCCACTATATCTTGTCCTTTTCGTGTGTCGAGGTTGGAACCACTTTTTGCAACATGTTTACCCCCTTATAAAGTACTTAATATTTTTATTATATATAAAGTTTTCAAATTAATATTTTTATTATATATTAAATCATTACTTCAACCATAATTATTATTCTAGATGTTTACTATCTTTATCCTACAATAATGATTATTCTCAAATCTAATAGTATAGTGATTAACAAAAATTCCAAATGTTTACTATCTAATAGTATAGTCTATTATTCTAGATGTTTACTATCTTTATCCTACAATAATGATTATTCTCAAATCTAATAGTATAGTGATTATTCTCAAATCTAATAGTATAGTGATTAATAACAAGGATTAATAGAATTAATTGTGTCATGTTCCTCCATTGTTATTTCCTGAACTCTACATTGACATTAGGGGGTTGGTTTTTTGGGTTGTTTTTGTGAGGGGAATATATCAATGTTTTCATCTTTGCCACGTCAATTCGAACAAGGGCAGTTGCAAAGTAGCAAGCCCCGTTCTCTAAGTAAGAAATAATGTAAGGAGGCTATGTTTGGTTGTAATTTGTGTTTTTAAGTCAGAAATACTGTAAGCATGTTATGTTCAGTTGTATTTTGTGATTAATGTTTAATATTAAATATGTATTTATAGAATTCATTTTTTTTTACAGGTACAACATTACACTGCAGGAAATAAATTGCCTTCAAATTCCATAAAGTCACTGGCATTGCTTCCAAGTTTTTATTGTAAAATTACACCTAAAAATATTGTGAAAAAATTCTTTCAATTTTTTACTGTAAAATTACATGTAAACATATTAAGAGAATATTGTGAAAATATTGTAAAATATTAAAAATATAAATATTATAAAACAAAGGTTAAAAAATATTGTGAAATTATAAATAAAAATATAAATATTATAAAACAAAGATTAAAAAATATCGTGAAATTATAATTAAAAATATAAATATTATAAAATAAAGGTTAAAATTAGAGACATTGTAAAATTATTTAAAGAAATTTTTTTGAAGAATATAAATAAAGAATAACTATTATAATATTATAAATAAATGGGCAATATAGACATTGTGAAATTAATTAAGAAAGGCTAGACATTGCCAAATTAATTAAAGTGAGAATATTTGACAAATATGAAAAACAATTGAGGTGATATTGGGGATAATTCGAACCATTGTCCATCAAGAAAACTCAAAACTCATGGAATTTTGAATTTTCGAAAAGTATTATGCAAGTTCTCATAAAGAATAGAATAAATAGATTTACCGGTAAATTTTATTTTGTGTTTTGGAAAGGCATTGTGACTTTATAATTACAACTCAACTAAAATCCTTTGCGCACTCAGATAAACTGACATCATTGTGCATTCAAACAAACTGAGAACTTGTCAGACAATTCGCTTAGGTTGATGGACAACTGGTTTGAATTGTTGGTTTTCATTGATGTCAACCCTTGGAGAGTGATATTGTAGATTGATGTCAACCCTTAGAGATTGATGTCAACCCTTGGAGAAGTTTGGTAGTTAAGTTCAATAGCACAAAGTTATGGGTAAGGGACCCGATTTTGATTGAGGTATAAAGGCATGGATATTAATGAATATGTAGGTAAGACTATTCTAGATGGATAGTACATGTCATTTCATTTCCGGTGATATGTGGAGTGTCACATAACTCCTAACGGTTAAAGAGTTATGACCATATGAAGTTGGAGAACCTTCATGAGTTATCTAGAAGCCCCTAGAATGTCAAAGAAGTCAATTATTCTAGAAGCTCCTAGAAGAAGTGTACTAGTCAAATTGATGATAACTAGGAGTTAATCATGGGTATAGTTGTTGCATTAAGAAAATAATTAAAAATAAATTAGTTGCAACAAGAAGTGGTGAGTTTACTATTTATGGATAAGACAAAGTGGTTGCAAAAGAAATTAATTAAATAATAAAGTTAGTTGCAACTAGAAGTGAAGAGATTATTAGTTGTGGATAAAGTAGTTGTAAGTTAACAAGTGGTTAGAAGTGGGTTAGCCCTAGAAGAAGGAAGTTGGGTAAAGTTAGTTAGAATGTAACCCCTTGAGGAAGCTACTTGGAGAGTATAAATACGAGAGCAAGGAATTCCCATTAGCACCTAACTCTACCTATTTGAATATCATTGAATATCTATTTTGTGAAAGATCCATTGCAGGTATACATTGATACATCAAGTTACGCAAGTCTGAGGTAGTAAAGGAGGGTTGACGGTGAAAGTTTTGGAGTTGACGAACTTAAAAAACCCTAGTTTCTCAGGCATACGCGGGCTGGCAGTAGAAGAGGAAACATACATATGCAGGCTAACCATAGAAGAGGTAGTGTATGTACATGGGATGTAGATGAAGATGTAGCATACATTTGAAAAACTCATGAAAAACTTGAGTGGATGTTAGTACGAGGTTCCTGAATTCTGAAGCAATTTCCAAGGTCAACATTCTACAAGTTCTCATGAGTAAAGGTGTGTCATTTATGTATTTGTTTGAGGCTTGAATATTGGATGATATGGCACTTGCTTAAGGTATGTCTTGGAGGCCCTTAATGGTACATGATTGAGGTAAGACTGTTACATGCTTGAGACACACTCTTCATACTTAGTATATGGTTGTTATGGTTCCTTGTTAGAGGCACATCTTTGTGGCATTGGCATATACTTGTCGTTTTTCATATTGTGTTATGAGATTACATATTTGTGATATTGAGCATGCTTGAGGCACATGACTAGAGGAATTTCATGGTATATGGTACATATTGGGTGAGATACATTGTTGGTACGTTGGGACAAGGTGTATGGTTGTTGTGTTAGTGGTCTACCATTGATATTGATACATTATTGAGATATACACTTGGCATATGGTAGTACATGCATAGGAGACATCTCTTAGTGGTGATGGTACTTGGTTGATATAAATTTTTGGTATTAGTTGTTTAGTATATCTTATGGTATGTGGTATAGTACAGGTTTGATGCTTGATATGATATATGAGATACATTTCATGGTTGTCACATGGTATGGTATAAGGTACATGTATTGATGTGCATGGTTGATGTACATGGTTGAGGGTTTTTTGGATTGTGACATGTTGGTGAAGTTGTTGGTTAGTTTGAGGCTGCATATCAGTGAGGGTTTGATGTCTAGTCCATGTGAGGGTTTATTGTACACATGATTATGATTGTATGAACATGTATGGAACATGATTAGAGAGACATAGATGCACATGGTTTGAATGATATTCTTGTGCTATTGAGTATGAGATCTATGTTATTAGATCTGATCTATTGAGGGATATTCTTGGTACATGTTTAGAGGCACTTCCTATGATTGGTACATTCTTAGTACATGTTTAGAGGCACTTGATAGTAGTGCTGTTGACACATGGTATGTGAATGGTGTGGCATAGATATCTTGATATATTAGTAAAATCACATCTTGGTCTTGGTGATGTCTATGAGGTATTGTGATGTGCATAGATGATGCACTTGTAATGGTACAGGTCGTGTGAGTGATTGATGTACATGGTTGATAGTACAGGTTGATTGGTATAGGTTGGGACAGGTTGTAGGTTGATGTGATAGAGGCAAAAAAGGGTTTGAGTTTTAGAAAAGTGAGAAACCTAGCCTTTTGAAGGTGTACGTAGGTTGTAGTATAGAAAGACTGTGTATATAGGTAGGCTATAGTGTATACATGGCGCATACATACGTGAGCTGTAGCATATACAAGTCGCATACCTGTTGGTATTTGTTGATACAAGATGACTTCTGGTACATGATTGATTACAGGCTATTGGTACAGGTTGGTTACATGTTGTTGGAACATATTGGTACATGTTTATAGTGGTATATCTCATAGTGATAGTGTGGCAGTGGTTTCATAATTTCACTTATGCTTTAGGTCAATAGGACAGGGCAAGGATAGTTGGTTGTAGACACCTTCCGGATGTAGCCGGAGAACATAGGGGGTTGTAGCCTCCTTCTGGTTGTAGCCAGAGAATTGGGGAGTTGGAGCTTCCCTTAGATTGTAGCCTGAGAAACTAGGGCGTTGGAACCTCCTTCCAGTTGGAGCTGAAGAATTAGAAGTTGGTGCTTCCTTGAATGTAATTCTTAAAGACATACAAGAAAATCATTATGTGGTTTTCTCCTTCATTGGGTTTCCATGTAAAATACTGGTGTACTATGCATTGTGTGGATGTGTCTATTGTTGTTTATTATGCATTGATGGATGTTAATGTTATATGATGCAATAACATATTAATGATGAGCTGATGAACATTGTTGAATAAGTTAAAGGAATATAAATTGTGGTTAAAAGGATTAATAAGTGGTATAAATTTCTCATTGTTGATTCACCCCCCCTCTTAGTAATCCAACATAGTTGAAAACAATGTCCTAGGATACATAATAGTTGGGTGTTTCCTCTTAGCCAAATGATTCATGATTTGAAACATGTGGTGCATGTCTATACTCCTCCTTTCACACATTTATAAATTTTAAGTGTAGATACCAAGTTCCATTGATATCAATCCACTCTCACCAGGAACCCTATGCCTATGCATTGTGTGACTATCTTCTTTCTTTGTTGCCTAGAGATATACCAATTCCTTGTCGAGAGAATGCTTTATTCATTGCTTGGAGATAGACCAATTTATTTCCAGGAGAATGTCGATAGAACCAATGTACAGATAGAAATCTGGTCTGGTGATGGTCTCTGCGTATTCAATATTTTAGTGGTTGTCCGATAATCCCAAAGCACGACTGGGATGTGCTTGTCCCAATCATCAAATTCTACTGAGAAAAACTTTCGTTGTGTAAAATCCAAGCTTTTCAATTCATGTATTCGACACTCCGGGTGGATTTCACCTCACCAAAAAAGTGGGATAGGATTTTTCACCTAGAGCTAATGGCGAATCTCCCTTCACAGAGCTCTTTGAGTAACGTAGTTTCTCATGTTGTACCCAACCAAGATGATATGGGGAGGTATGATTAGTTGTGGGAAGCTACAAGTGTTGTACAAAGATAAATATGCAACCAAATCCCATATTTGAAAGAGTTAAAATGGTCCACCTTCCTAGGGAAGATCAAAATCCAAACACACCAATAACATATATAGTCTAAGGCGTAATGCATATCCATGCCTAGGCTATCCAATAGCATCATCTGAGCTAGTCGAAACAACAACTCAAGCAATTGATCCAGGGCCATGAGCAGGGTGTTAAGGATAGTCTAGTGCATCCCTGGAAGAAAAATCTAGTAGCATAGAAGAAGCAGAGGAAGTACAAGCATAGACAAAGGAAGCTAGAGAAGCATAAACTGCAGATCCTCTAGTTGGAGTAGATTCTATAATCCCCAATCCATAATATGCATAAGTATCAACACCAAAGAAATAATTTCTTGAACCAAGGATAAGGAAGAAATAAACAAAGACATCGACGAGACGATCATAAAGAAATTGAAAACATATACTATGAAGGACGGTTAGATATTGTACAGTCTACTCAACTGAGGGCTGAAAATATGAGAGAAAGAAAAACTTTTTACATTGAAGCTATGGAAGTCAATAAACCTGAACGTAGTAATGGACTTGATGTAGATGATAAAATAAGGTACATGGATATCAAGAAGGAAGGTGATAAACCAAGATAAATAGGAAGAAACGAATGAAAGTGAGAAATTGGGAGCCCGACCATGTTCCAACCATGGCTCACTCACACCATCGAGCGGAATTGCTTCCAAAAAATTGAGAAAACTGAAATGGTATATGTCTCAGAGAAAGGAGGTAGAATAGGCAATTCATGGACTCATGTACTCTGCACCTATATGGAAAAGACAAGTTAATCCTAATCCCACCTATCCCTTAGCTAATTTATTGGGGATTTTTATTTGGGAGGCATCACAACCCATTTCATATCCAATTCCAGAAGAAGTAGTAGCATAAGCAAAGGTGTCATCTCTTCAAGATGAGACCCAGACCCAAAAGCAGATATAGCATATTAGTATGTCCTGTCCATTAGAGAGCCATATGTCATTTTGGGTGCATATTTAGGTGTGTATACTCACTATAAAATTGAGAATGACATGATTGGATTCCATGTCCTTTTTCCTCGACAAGGGAGGGAAGTGCTATAGAAATACATGAACAATACATGCACAAGACTTAAAGGAACTTGCATACAAATGACCATGTGGAAGTGGAGGGCACTTGCATGTAAGTGACCAAGTTGAAGTGGAGGGAACTTGCATGCAAGTGACCAAGTTGAAGTGGAGGGAAGTTGGGTTATTGGAAGCTAAGGAACTTCCATGAGACACAAATGGATTTGAACATTGCAATAGGTCATAGACTATGGGTTATGAACTAACATTTAATGTTTCAAATTAATGCTAAGTTGAAACCTAGCATTAATTAATCTTTCATATCTTACCTATCTTGTATCCTACGTTCCAGGCCTCTTGGTTCATCTCTTACCTCGATATGAGGCCAAATAAGATGAACAAGTTTCTAATTAGTTTAACTAAAGTGATGAAGAGAATTTAAAATAATTTATTGGACTAGAAAAAATGCTTAATAAATGCTCAAATAAAACTTAGATAATTATGCATTGGTTTTCTCATAGACTAATGCTAGGGGAGAAAATTGTTTACAATAGTCTCTACTACCTTGGGCAGGGACTAATAACTACTAATGATATAGTGAAAATATTATATTTCCCATGAAGATGCGGTGCCCTCACTCTCATATCTATATATGAGTTTCTTAGAAATCCCACTTGACACTAAATTTCCTCACAATCTTTGCTACCTTAGGCATGGACTAATAAATACTAATGATATAGTGATATTATGTTTCTCATGAAAATGTGGTGCCCTCACTCTCATAAATTTCCTCACAATCTCTGCTACCTTAAGCAGGGACTAATAGCTACTAATAATATAGTGAAAATATTATGTTTCTCATGAAAATGTGGTGTCCTCGCTCTCATATATATTATATCTATATATGAGTTTCTTAGAAAACCCACTTGACACTAAATTTCCTCACAATTTCCCTAGGGTTATTATTCACTATACAAAGATTTACAACCTTTTGTGTCATTGGGTTTTGTGTGAAGGTGGAAATATTGTTATGCAATGTATTGATGATCTTCTATGATATGATATTGATGGAGTTAAGCCCCCATTAAATTCAGTTTTGTTGCATATTTTTATGTTAAATTTACTTTTTTCATATTTGTAATGTAAATGATTGTTTTAAAGTTTGTTATTTTGTTTTATTTTTAATATGTTTTTTTAATATATTAATATTATTGAATTCTTTATTCTTAGATTTTGCTTAAATCTAAAATCATTATAACATTTCAAATANGCCTCTTGGTTCATCTCTTACCTCGATATGAGGCCAAATAAGATGAACAAGTTTCTAATTAGTTTAACTAAAGTGATGAAGAGAATTTAAAATAATTTATTGGACTAGAAAAAATGCTTAATAAATGCTCAAATAAAACTTAGATAATTATGCATTGGTTTTCTCATAGACTAATGCTAGGGGAGAAAATTGTTTACAATAGTCTCTACTACCTTGGGCAGGGACTAATAACTACTAATGATATAGTGAAAATATTATATTTCCCATGAAGATGCGGTGCCCTCACTCTCATATCTATATATGAGTTTCTTAGAAATCCCACTTGACACTAAATTTCCTCACAATCTTTGCTACCTTAGGCATGGACTAATAAATACTAATGATATAGTGATATTATGTTTCTCATGAAAATGTGGTGCCCTCACTCTCATAAATTTCCTCACAATCTCTGCTACCTTAAGCAGGGACTAATAGCTACTAATAATATAGTGAAAATATTATGTTTCTCATGAAAATGTGGTGTCCTCGCTCTCATATATATTATATCTATATATGAGTTTCTTAGAAAACCCACTTGACACTAAATTTCCTCACAATTTCCCTAGGGTTATTATTCACTATACAAAGATTTACAACCTTTTGTGTCATTGGGTTTTGTGTGAAGGTGGAAATATTGTTATGCAATGTATTGATGATCTTCTATGATATGATATTGATGGAGTTAAGCCCCCATTAAATTCAGTTTTGTTGCATATTTTTATGTTAAATTTACTTTTTTCATATTTGTAATGTAAATGATTGTTTTAAAGTTTGTTATTTTGTTTTATTTTTAATATGTTTTTTTAATATATTAATATTATTGAATTCTTTATTCTTAGATTTTGCTTAAATCTAAAATCATTATAACATTTCAAATATATTGTTGGGTATTCCTTAACTCTCCACCACTTATGAAGTGCCAAATGTTGTATTTGGCGATCAATAAAATAATAGGGAAATCATAAAAACTAACAATAAATCTGGTGTATTCAACCATAGTTTCCAATCACTTATATATATATATATAATCCATTTTTATTTTTTTTACATACATTACACTCCATTACTTACTTCTTTTTTAACACCTTATTGTGTCTTCCTTAACTCCACCACTTATGAAGTACCAAATTACTTAATTTTTTTTAAACACCTTATTGTGTTCTCCTTAACTCCACCACTTATGAAGTACCACCAAATTACTTACATTTTTATTTTAAACACCTTATTATGTCTTCCTTAACTCCACCACTTATAAAGTACCAAATACCATATTTTATTTGATGATCAATGAAATAATAGGAAATCATACAAAATTAACAATAAATTTCTTTTATTCAACCCAACCCTAATAAATTTCTTCTATTCAACCCTAGTACCTATTCAACCCTAGTACCTTGTATGAATGGTTTTTTGATTTCCAACCATTATTTTAGTGCATACATTACAATTCATTACTTACTTTTTCATTTGTTGCATTTTCTTCTTTTCAATCCTATGCCTTTGGTGCCTTGTATGGATGGTTTTTTATTTCCAACCACTACTTTTGGTGTATACATTACAATTCATTACTTACTTTTTCATTTGCTCCATTGCTTATATGGAGTTAGATCGTTTATAATATTAAATACAAACAACTAAGGTCCAAGTCTTTTTAATTATAATTATAATTTCAATTGTTTAATTCTTTATGGATAAAAGGGGACACTAACCTAATCATCATTGAGTATAAAAAAAACTTAAACATTGCAGTAATTTATATGGAATTGATATTTTTAAATTGATATCTTTGTTTGATTGTTCTTTTGCAACAGGTTTGATTGCGAGCATGATTTTCACCTTATGATACACAAGAATAATATAATCAACATTGATTATATCATATCCTCTACTTTATTTTTGTTGAGTAAAATGGATAAAAGTGAGATAAATGAAAAAAAATGAGTCCAACTTTGATAACTAAGATTTTGATAACCAGTGTATAATGATAACTTTAAGTATAACATTTGAGAAAACTACTATATATAATATGGGAAACCAAATTCTTTTTAATAATAAAAGAAAATTCCATTTTCTCAAATAGTTAAAGGATCTTTTCAATTATGATATGAAAAATGATACAATGAACATTTTACTTTAAAGTTATGTTTAATCTTAGTTGAAAATTACATATCATAAACAAACATGTCATCTTTTGAACTTCAAGAAAGAAATTTCAAGAACGTATCTTTTGAACTCCAATACAAGAAAGAAATTTCAAGAACATGTATAAGAGGCACTTCTAATGAATTTAAAAGAGACATTAAGATAAAATATTATAAGTTCTTATCGAAAAGGAAAAGCTGTGATTATTGAGTCGAAAATCAAAAGAAACTTGTATATTCATATAAAAGAGAACCCAACTTTTTTTGTCCAATCTCGCCTCTAGTAAACCTAAAAATTTGGATAGTTTTAATATAAACCCAACTTTTTTTTTGTCCAATCGCATCTCTAGTAAACCTAAAAGTTTGGATAATTTTAATATAAATGCATGGAACTCCTATATTAACAAACTTTATGTTTCCTCTCAAGTCTTTGAGGACACCTAGACCACTCATCACTACACTAAAGATTTATCAATTAAAGATATAAAATCTAGCATTAAAAGTATTTCTAAAGGAAAAGCTAAAGACATCGAAGGATACCAATCTGGGATCTTAAAATTTTGGAGTTTGATCTTGGTGCCTCATATCAGACATCTTTTCAATCAAGTTGGAAAGCAAAACTAGGCCTAGAAAATGGACTAAAATTTTAATTGTCCCTATTTTCAAATAAAAAAACCAAAATGACCCATTCAATTATTAGAGTATCATGATTAGGCCCTCTTTAGAAAAAACATTTGACTAAATTATTGAAAGAAAAATCAGTTAATGGCTTTCAGAGGACAATAATCATAAAAGAAAAAAATGAGAAGTTGGGTTCAATAATCAACATGCTACAATTTATCATCTTGTCACCCTTTAAGTTATTGCCAAGGATTGTAAATACAAAAGAAAATATCATATCTATTGTTTTATTGGTTTTAGAAAATCACTTAACATTCTTCTTCGAGCCCAACTATGGAAAAAATTAGAAAAAATAAGTATTCCTCTTAAGCTTCATAGTGGTATGATTAAGCTTCTAAGATTAAGTGCAATAATGAATGGTCAATGAATATTAGTTGTAGGATTGATGTTAACCAACTATGACCACTTTCTCCTACCCTTTTTGGTGTCTATATTGATAAAACATAGCAACATTTAGAATATGAGAGATGTGTTGGAACTAACATGGTAGGAATTCTTGTCATCCTTCTCTAACACATTGATGATGTTGTTCTTTCTACAAAAACCAAAAAAATGTTGATGACCCTCATAAGTAGTTCAAAGTTTTCTAGAATTGGTGCAAAAATTATGAACTCACCATTAATAATATAATATATAATATTTCTTAGTTTTTAATTTAATTACTCTTTATAACATTAGAATTTATGAAAATCATAATGACATTGGTATATTCATTTTTTCATATTTAAACACAAAATGAAAATTTTTAAACATAGAATGAAATTTTGAAAAATATATATTCTAATTTCCTTTATTTCTCATATTTAAACATAAAATGAAATTTAAAAAAATATATATTCTAATTTCCTTTATTTGTTTAATTGAACTTATTCATCTTAAAAAATGGTAAACTAAATAATCATCATCATTTCCATCTTATCTCCATGTTCAAACATTTAAATTGAAAAAGTAAACATGATGCATAACATTATTAATCAATATTAAGAAGATAAGGAATAATATTTCTAATCATATAATTAAGAGTTTAAATGAAGATGCTATTAGGATTTTTGGTTTAAAGGATAAGATCACTTAATAAAAAAATATACTTTCAAAATATATATATTTATAAAATACACTTTTATTTTAAAAATTTGTAATATATTTTTTCTAATCATTCATAAATTGAGTTATAATTATTAATAATGATTTATGAAAATTTTATTTTTTAAATAAATCTTATTAATAATTATAATTTCAAAATATTATTACCATTATAATAAATAACTAAATACCATTAATCAATTTCAAAATTTATACTTTCATAATTTAAAATATTTTTCATTATCTAGAATTACACCCAAAAAATTCTTATCAACTTGTTTGTGTTTTATTCTTAATTGAATATGAAAGACAAAAGTCCCCAAACTATAGAACGTTAGAACGACATAATGATGATGTATGAATGTTTATGATGATTAATAGTTAAATATAAAATGATGATGTATGAAATGTTTATGATGATTACTAGTAGTGATGTTGCCATCTATCCCATGAGCCACTTTACCAACAAAATTATTTCTTTCATTGGAATAATATAATGAATCTCAAGCTATACGTGCTTTTGGACAATTATGGTATCTTCATTTTTGTCCTTTCTACATAACAAAAAGATTCTCACTATGCATATAAACATTATGTACCATTTTAAAGTAATTTTTTAATAAATTAGTCTTTTAAAATATTATTGGTTTGAATGTTAATAATTTTAAATTAAAAATTGTATATTTCTTATTAATCATTGTTAGTGGACATTATATAAAGGGTTATTGAGGTAGTATCAATCATAAACACTCATGTGTAATTATGGTTCGGTAAACCATTATCAATTATCAATTAAGGTAAACGGTAAGTTCAAGAGATTAGTTTAATTGGTTATCAGCAATGTTATTGGGCATTTGGATAGTTCTGTGTAGGTAAGTTCCCAATTTGAATCCTAGATGCATTAGTCTATGCTAATATAGGTTTATTAGAGATGTCATCCACAAAAGTGGGGAAGGAACCTTTGGATTCCATGTAAAGTTTTCCTTGGTAAAAAAAACTAAGATAAACCATGGTTAACCATAGTCAAACATTCATACTAGGTTAAGGGTTAGAAGTTTAATAGGTTAGTTGTGTCAACTATTGAAATAATAAGACTACATTTAACTATTAATCTATATTAACCATTTTGGATATTCCAATGGTTGGCTTACGAAAATAGATCTATAAATGAAATGAGTGTAGTGAGACTAAGTGGAATGCATAACTATTCTTATTATATTTTAAGGGTTTGAGCGTGAAATGAAACTCCAACCAAATACTTTAACTACTATGACATTAAAATAGAACTTCAACAAATAATGCACACGCATTGAAATACAAAATTTACAGAGCATTTTACTCTCTTCTACCGTTTATCTTATAATACCATTAAGTTAATTACCCAAAAGATTTCAGAAGGTGCATTTTTTGATTGGTTACAATTTAGCACAAGGTATTGGAATTATATTTTTTTATCATGGAGAAAGTTGTGGGGATAACTAAATTAAAATAGTTTGGATGCACAATTTAAAATTGAGACAATTTAAAAACAACTATAGGAGTAACTAGCCAAAATTTGAAACCCATGCAATTTAAAGGTGAGTTAAACATAGATTAAGTATCTTGATATTATAAATTTCATTGAATGAAAAATCCTAGAACTATAATAAGGAAATAATATTTAATTAATAGATATTCTAGAATGTCATCTTGTAGAAGAGTGAAATATGGTCATGGTGGAGGGCTATGCAGCTAGGTTTTTCTAGTCACATCCCTGTTATTCCTTGAAGATGGGTGAACACGGGAGAAGGTGTGATCCTCTACCAAGGAGACTGTGGCCGTGGGCGAGGATGTGGCTACTAGTATAGGCTTGCGGGGGAGAGGGCATGGGAAATGATACAGGTCCGAGAAAACAGAGGCAAGGGCGAATACAACTAGGGATTGTAGATTTGCGGAGCATCGCGATGGATGCAAGGCATTCGTGGGTCAGACGATGGTGGAGGAGGGGTGTTATTTTCTTGAGTGCCTGCGGGTGGCGGTGCTTGAAAGAAGGTGAAGTTTCAGTACTCCTCTTTCAGGGTCGATTTCTCTTTACTGTTTCGACTTCAGCCATAACACTAGCTTGCGCGACGTCTTTGGTGCTTAGATGGAGGCTTCCAGGGTTTGCTGCATTGGGGGTTTAGGCTTTCTTTTCTACAATTTGTTTGGGGTTTTTACCTCTGTTTTGTTTCTCTTTTATAGTCTGCATGCTGGTAATGTTTGTATGAGGGAAATTTTGATATTGGGAGATGAAATAGATCTTGGAGTATCCACTTGATCTTGTTTGAACTATGTGGTGATGGACCTTTGTAACCGATCAATTTATATTTTAAATAATATAAAGAGAAATTTTTTGTGGAAAAAGAAGAAGAAAAAAAGAAGAAGAATAAAATATGGAATGAAATTTAATACTATATTATATGGTTATAAAGAGGATGATGTTAAATTATATGGGAGATGAATGAAATATCTATGATCAAGAACATAAAAACATACTTGATTACTAATTTGACTGGTAAATGTAAAATATTTTATTTACATTTGAAATTTCTTTTGATGAATGTTGACAAGAAAATATTTAGTTATAATGTAGTTCTACATATGTTTTATTATTACTACTATTATTCAAAGCAGTAAGAAACTTGAGCAATGGCAAGCATTATGTTCACTCTTACAAATTACTCTTTGTTAAACCCTTTCTCACAAAAATTTTCTAATGATGTTTAATCCTTACCTCACGAAAAATTACATCGATTGATGTTGAATGCTAATTTGTCCACAAGAGAAGTAAGGCAATTAGACCTAAAGGTGCCCAAAAAAATTTAACTATTGAATTTAATTAAACCCTCTCTCACAAAAAATTTCTAATAATGTTTAGTCCCTACCTTACGAAAAATTACCTCTATTGATGTTGAATGCTAATTTGTCCATCACAAGAGAAGTAAGGCAATTAGACCTAAAGGTGCCCAAAAAAATTTAACTATTGAATTTAATTATAATAGTAATCATCTCATCCTCACCAATGTATGCACTTGGAAAGTATGGATAAAATATCCATCTAGGTATGTATCAAGTCCCATCATAATTTAATTGAATAATATTTGATTTGTCTATTATTATAGTTGAAAGTTTAAAATAATAATTTAAATGGTAAAAGATATATGATAATATTATTTAAATGAAATTATTTTTTTTTAATTTAATTAATAAGATATTTTTTAGAAAATAAGTATATTACAAGATCCTAATCTATGGGATTTGTTTGATTAAAAAAAATAAAAAATAATGATTAAAATGATTTGTTAGATAATAAAAAAATATCATAACTTCTAAATTTATAATTACTTTGTGAAACATTCAATATCATAGTGGCCTTTTATGAATAGATCCTACTCTATGTTCCAATGTTTTTTCCTATCTGCAATGATTTTGAAGCATTCCATTTTGTTGCCATTTTGAGACCAACATTTGTTAATTATAGTTTCAGTGCGTCTCTTAACTTTGTTTCTAGGTAGTTGTAAGTCTCTGTTTTTTTCTATCTGCAATGACTTTGAAGCATTCCATTTTGTTGCCATTTTGAGACCAACATTTGTTAATTATAGTTTCAGTGTGTCTCTTAACTTTGTTTTCAGACAGTTGTAAGTCTTTTTCTAAACATTTTGTTTAGTTAATTTTTCAAAGGTTTTTGCCATGGTTCTTATTTGTAGTTTAACATGTTTTTCTAGTAGAATGGACTAAATTTTTATTTAATTATCTATTTTTCTCTTGATAGTTACAACAATGGAATATAATCCTATTAACAAATACTCCTCCAAGGAGGAGGATAAATCATTTGATGATTTGGAAGAAGAAGAAATTTGATCAGTTAGTTTAGGATGAAAATACTCATGAGTGTCTTAATGCTTGCTCTGAATATTTGTCTCTTGATGAAGAGGAAAAATGAGATAAGTCAACTGGTCCAAGCCAACAAAGATAACTTTTCTTCAAATGAAGAAGAAGAGTATGTGGATGCATATGAGGATGAGGATGATGATTCATAATCCTCTTCTTAGTTCATGATATATATTAAGTTATCATAGTGTTCTTGATTTCTTTCCCATTAGTGACTACAATCTCATTTGAGAGGATGGGTTTCTATAAAATATTAATATACATTAATATTAGTAACCTTAACTAGAAACTTGTTCATAAAACGAGTTTATTTTTGTACAATGATTTTATAACTCAATACAATTCTATTGAAAGAAAGAGCTTGTTTTTGTATGTTGTGTTTATAACAAAAAATGATATTTCATTGACTCCATATTGTCCCACAAGTCATGGTTATCTTGAATAAATCATTTAGGTCCACATGTTATGTCCTAACACATAGGGACACCCACTCTATCTCATGGAGATGCTCACATTTCTTTTAGGCACTCAACATTGATATTTACCGCATGACCAAAACACAAATTTGGAGTATGTTTGCACACCAACAAGTTTTAGGTGTCAAATTGAAAATACATAATTGTAGGAATGTTCCTAATGACGAAATGGCACACACTCTCCATGTTGAATCATTCACTTTTGTATTGTAATGAAGTCTCAATGTACATTTCAGTGAAGTTAGTCAATTTTTTTATGTCATCTTGTAAACTGCCAAGAATGCTACATAAAACCATTGTTAGTTTAATCAAAGGAACCCCATGCATGTTGTGGTGTGCATTTTATTAAGGCAATTTATTTCTAGTGATGCCTTAATTTCAAATGGTAAAATTGTTTTTTGAAGGGGAGGAGACATTTTGACTTGTTGGATTACATTTGAATATTTATGATGAAGGCATAAGGGGTCCTAGTTGTCATCAATTTTATGATATTTCATATCAAAAAAATGGGTTAGATCATTAAATGATGAAGGAAAAGATAGGGTTGAGTCACACAGTTGGGCTCAAAGAAAGATAATCATGTTGACACAATATGATATTATCAATGAATAATTGGTGCATGTATTACAATGGAGTTTACCTCCTTATATATCATTGTTAAATTCTTGAGTTCCCAGATTCCACCTCCCTTAACTCCCAAATTACAAATATCTTGAATTATTGGACAACAATCCATGTTGAGATACATCCATAGTGCTCCATCAAGTTGTCTCATGACCTTTGTAAGGGTATAATTCTCACAATTCCCAAAATCCCAAACGATCTAGGCAATCATCCATGTTAAGCTATATCTACAATAGTTTCCTTCCTAATATTCAAAGTGTAGGTTTCTTAAAATACATAGAATGTCCTTTCTTCATTAGGATCATCATCGTTATTAGCATCCTCTGGATCTTCAACAATGTACTTTATTTCCCTTGAGAACATTATTAGCTTGAAATCTATAGTTCTAGTTGAGAACATAATTAGCTTGAAATCTATAGTTCTAGTCTATGTGACCAATTTTTTTGCAATAGTAACATTCCATCTCTTCATTGTATTTAGTTGATCTGCTATGATTTTTCCTTGAATATAATTCCATCTCATGTTGAGCGACAAATTCTTCCAAATCTTCAAATCTAGGCATCAAGGAAAGAATAAATTGAATTTGATCCAAAATCCTTTGAGTTGATCCTAACTTCGAATGACCCAAAACCTTCTTCTGTATCTACAAATATTGGGCATCAATACATGCAAGAATATATTGAATCTACTCCAAAATCCTATGAATTGATATTAGCTTCAAATGACCTATAACCATTTTGTCTCTTTGATGTGTCATGTTGGAGATCCCTTTATTTGTCTCTGTCTGTAGTAGTCTCTAGGTATTCAATTTCACATAGACTCTGTGGCACTCAAACTATGATAGTTGTAAGAGTGGAAAACTTGTCATTGAAAGGACCAAGACTCTTTATATGGCTCTTAAACTATTGAAGTTGAAGGATTGGACACACTTTCTTTCAAAGGATTGATACTCTTGATATTGCTTCCTGCTATGATACCATATTACTAAATGATCTAGATCATTAAATGATTGTAATACCCCCAAGTTGATCCCCAATTGTAAATGTACATATTTTTTATAAGCTAGTGAGCTAGAATATTTTGGGCTAGAGTGCATTTGTACATATGATTTGAGGCCATAGTGCCAGTGTGATTTAGGTCAGGGAGCCTATGTGATGAAAGTCCAAT
>SNQJ01S0109896.1:12888-22992 GCA_010110895.2 Picea sitchensis
CTAAAGCCGACATAAATAAAATAACATTACTAATCTAATATGCCCCAATTAAGGGTTAATGAGCAAGCCGACATAAATAAAATAACATTACTAATCTAATATGCCCCAATTAAGGGTTAATGAGCCAATATTATGGCTTAACAGGTCATCTGTCTAGGATGGAGACAACCCAAAAGATTCTTCACATTGGATACTTTTGGCCCTGATTAATCAAAGATTGTGTAGAGGCAGTCAGGAAGTGTCACCCATGCTAAATATTCTCTCAGAATATGCAGACACACCCAAATCCCATGTTCCTAGCTATTTCCATTAGTACCTTCATGAAGTGGGGGGATTGATTTCACTATATTTCACCCATTTTCAGCTATGGGGCATCATTATATCATCATAGGAGTATAGTAATTTACTAAGTGGGATAAAGATATGCATATTTTCAACAATGATGGGGAGATGACTTCCCTTTTCGTTTTCAACCATATTGTAGCCAGGTTCGGTATTCTGAAGGAGATTATCACATACCATGGAAGTCACTTCCAGAACAAAATGATGTCTAAATTACCATTAAAACAAGGGTTTAAAAAGGAACATTCGTCACCTTACTACCCAAAACAGAATGGCTAGGTAGAGGTCATTAATAAATCTCTCAAGACTATTCTACAATGAACAATTGATTCGGCCAAGTCAAATTGGCATTTGATTTTGTATTCGACACATTGGGATTATCGAACTTCAGTCAATATTGCTACCATTTTTTCACCTTTTCAACTCATCTACGGGATAGAGGCAATCTTGGCCATTGAATGTCAAATCCCTTCTTTGAAGTTGGGAGTGGAACTGCTTCCCGACACTACACCCTTGAGGGACGTATCTTATATCTCGAGAAGCTCGATGCATCCTTGGCCAACGAGGCTCACAAACAACGAGTCAAGTGTCATTATGATTAGTCTGTCCTCCCTCAGATTTTCTCCGAAGGAGATATTGTATTGGTCTATAACCAAGAAAAAGATCACTTGGGGGCAGGAAAGTTCAAACCCAAGTGGTTCAGACCTTTCATTGTGAAAGAATTCTTAGAAAATGGTGCTTATCATCTAGTTGATTTTGAGGGTAACGCTTTATCGAAGCCAATAAATGGGCTCTACATTAAGAATTATTACACTTAGGTCGGTCACCTGAGTATGACTTCTTGTATATATGTATAGTATTTTATACAGTCTGGTCTTTTTGTTTTATGGACGTGTATTTATTGTGTTTTCTTTTCACTGTGGAAGATGTCAAGTGAATCTGAGGTGTATGTTGGGTTCACGGATGGTGTTAGTCGACACACTCGGAGGCTTACTTCTGTAGCTTGGGTGATTTTTACACATCTTGGTTATTTGTTGTCTTGTGGGTGTATTTTTTTAGGCAAAGCAACCAATAATGTTGTCGAGTATAGTGCAGTAATAGAATTACTACATGACACCTTATCACATGATATTTCTTGTCTCTGGGTCTATCTGGATGCTCAGTTGGTTCTGTCTCAGTTAAATGGAATACACCGTGTCTATGATCCCACCCTTCACTGAATATTCCTTAGGGTACATCTCTTAGAATTCTAATTTGATTATATTACTTATATTCATTTTCCTAGGAGATTTAATCAACTAATTGATACTTTGGCTAATCAAGTATTAGATTGGCATGTTGCTCATACATAAAAGCAAAATACACACATAGACATGTAAATACATTTGTACAAAATGTTTATCCATAAGGAAAAAATATGTATATATAATATATCCTAAAAATAGTTTCATAAGTACAAAGTAGGCCATAAAGCCTCAAATAGAGCCGATATACATTGTTGGGCTCAATCCCTCGATACAAAGTAAAAAAAATTCCCTCGACACATGAGTGGTCCAAAAATAACTATGCTCTTGGCCCATCGTCCCTACTTTAATGAACTACGATGTTCACAAGATGCCGAAACAATTGGACCCAAGTCCTAGGAACCCCTACTACATGTGGTTTCATGGTCAGGGGAAGGTCCTCTATCTCTACCATGGGTACTACACGAGTGAGAGCCATCATTTTTCTCTCTACTCGTCGCAATACTCTCTCAGCCTCCCCAGCTGGGGGTCGTCCTGCAGTTGTTGTTCCTCCTACTTATGCTAGTTTGGCCCCTGGTCGAGGATGACACCGAGTCTCGACGAAGTCAGCTGGTCCCACTGGTCCCACATTTTTATATAATATATCTTTGAGTCAGTACTTTGACAATACATAAAAAGGATAATATTTAAAAACTTTAAGAAATTAAATAACTTTAAAAATGTGTTTACCTATCTCGTTGTGCTCCTCACTAGGGGGCATGGGCATATCATGATCCATCAGGAAGTTGATCCTTGCATATGGATAGTCATCAATAACAGGAATATGACGGGCCAACCAATTAAAAAAGTTGTCATCAAAATCCTTCTGGGTTCTCCCTCCACCCTATCTAGGCAACAAATTTTCCCAACTGCATAATGCCAAAAAGGAGGCAATATGGTATCATACTATCTCCCTCAGGCTAAGAATAGGAACTCTCTCAAAGAAGAAAGTGCATAACACAGTTCCCACACTGAAGTTCTTGTGTATCCTTATGTGGAATTCTGTGAGTTGTTTCTTCATGCATGTAATCATGATAGTACCCCAGTCGAAAATAGTGGCATCCAAGCATTGAACTACACAATGCATCTGTGCATGGGATGCCTAATGAAGTGTTGTGGATCATGTGATCCACTCAATCATGAAGAGTACGATCCAAATGTGGAGGCTTGTGATATTATGTATCGACACCTGAGATCCTACTTTCTCGGTACCTTCCTCACAATACATCCCGATGCAATCCTCTATGTTATACGACCCTGGAGGAAAGGTCTTCAGATTGACCAGTTCCCCCCTTCTAGAGAGGGTGGTCAAAAAATAGATATCCTATCTCATTGGAGTCAGTTATTGACCCTATAACATGAACGATTATGCATCGCAATGCAAATAATCTACCAAATGGTTCAACAATCTAGCTTGTTCCCTCATGAATGGACATTGGATGAATCTTCACATGCCACATTGTTTCAACATAGCAATGGCCCCAGGATCCTCCTCTACCAAGATGTCTAGTTCCTCATGTTCCCTTTATTAACAATGCACATAGATACTGTTGCACAAACCTTGGAGAGGATTATCCCTTAATATTAGGTTTTTTTAGCTTTTAAGGAGGTGTACACGGGCTTCCTTTGAGACAGTTATGTATGTACGTAGGCTAAATGTTACCTTACCTATGTACATACCCGGGCTAAGCATGGAAAACCCACATACACACAGGCTCGACCCTTTTACAAGAGTGCGCGCCTTCCAAACATTAAATTAAGAATGAAAGGAAGCATGCAAATGAAAGTGAAGGTTATGTTTACTTACTTGGTCCAAGTGAGGATTTTTCGTCCACCGTAGCTCTTTGAATTAACATTTTGAGGAAGAGGGTTTTTGACCTTTTTGGTTATTTTCCAAATTACCATGGTTAAAATGAGTTGTCCAATTCTATTTATAGACTTTTTAGGCCCCTTTTTCCCTGATTTTGTCCCCTTTTCCCCTTTATTGACTTGGTGGCTACTTAAGTTCTCTTTTGAGATATCTTTGGGTCATTCTATTGAAATTGTTCTTTTAGTTTGGTCTTTTTATTGATATGAGTTACACATATATAATCCCATGGTAAAAATCATTTTTTCAACTATTGCATATAGGTTAGGTTTTCATCCCCTACATTTTCATACTATTTACTTTTCGTCTTTTCCATAGGATCGATCCCACCGAAGTGCAACACAAAACCTTGTCATCTGCTTTAGAGGTGTCATAATTAGGTGGTAGAGTATTCCTCTATATGGATTCTAGATCCTTTGCTGCATTTTGCCATCCATTCTATGAGTTTTATCCATAGTATTGGGAGTCCCTTTTAGTCCCACCATGATTACATATTGAAGCCTCATTCTTCTTTCTAGTCATCATTCTTGGCTTTACGCACATGTTTCACTAAAGAGCATGGTTTGTTGTCTTTCAAAATCGATTAAAATTTGAAATCAACATCTAATGAGAGTTCATTTATTCTTTTCGGTCTCATCTGGATTACTTGAGAAACAAATCCCCCATGGAGTCTTCTTTAATCCCTTTTCAGACTCTCTAAAATTGAAAAGATTGTCGAGCAATCTTGTTTCCCTTCACGCTCGCCAAACGAAAATTTGAAGGCACATGTGTCCAGCAGTAGTTTACCCCTTTTTTGGTCTTGAAAGTTAATTTACGAATAAAGGTATTCCCTAGGAGATTCGATTCACTAGGATAGTATTCTCAGGTGTAAGTTTAACCCTTTTTCGAGTCTGAGGGACTAAATTTTTGAAAAAGGAACATTCTCCTTGGTTTTGGTTTATCTCTTTTTCGGGCCTTGGAGATTACTTACAAAAAAGGAACCCCCTCATAGTCCATAGTTAAGCTCTTTTAGGCTTCCTAATTATGAAAATATTGTCGAGTTACCTTGTTCCTTTCACACTCATTAATTGGTCCCTAAAGAACATCGATTTGGCATAAGTTTAACCCTTTTTCCAGCCAATAGATTATCTAGGAAAAAGATACGCCTTGAGAGACTTGTCTCATCGGGAGAGTTATCTTAAGACATATTTTATACTTTTTGAGGATAAGGAGACTAAACTTAGAAAAAGGTTGTGAGTCCATAGTTAATCTCTTTTTAGACTCCTTAAAATTGAAAAGATAGTCGAGTGATCTTGTCTCAATCACACTCGTTAAAATGGTTTTGAAGAGATGTCCTTTCGGTATAAGTTTAACACTTTCTCGAACTGACTGGAATAATTGAGAAAAAGGAGCACTCTATAGTCTTCTTTTTGTTTTTTTCAAACTCTCTAAATGTGAAAAACCACTGAGATTACCTTCTCTAGGCTCGTAAAAATTCACATGGAAGGATTCCTATTGTGTCATGTTTAATCACATTGCATGTCTCATCCTTGCATCTTTGGATTAATGACGGATTCATGTTTCTATTAACTAAACCTTCACAACATTCCTTAAATGCAAGCCTTGCAACACTTTTTCCCTTGCTATCTGACACCTTGACCCATGGAGTAATTTTCCCAAGTGTCCTTTTCCTGCACATGTGTCCTTGCATTGATCATCAATATGTTCCATGCACTTGGAACTATTTTTCTTGCCCATGACAGTCGTTCCTTATTTGTAAAGTAGCATTGTTTTATTCCTTTTCAAGCTCATTAAAAATTTGAAAAAGAAAAAAAAATCAAATATTCCAAAAAGAGGGGATGGGATATACATTCTCTTTTTTTGGCAGCAAGATAGTCGCCCTTGGAAAAATCACATTCTTTTGTTTGTTCATCGAGCATTTAAATCTATTATTACCTTAGGAAGTTGTTCTCGCTAGACAGATCTATGTCCTCCTCCGGTTGGGTGCTCTTCCAAACATATGGAGATTTTTTTATGCCTCCTGTATCACAGACTTATGTCAATATTACACTATCTTAGTCTCATCATTTTTTCATCCTTTTGTCCAAGGGAAGTTTTATGCAACCCGAGTCAGCCATTCTGCAGTTTGTCTCTTGAATTTCATGAGTCGGCCATCTCGAGAGTCTAGTCAAGTTCGGATTCAAAACCCATGAAGTTTTGTGCATGATGATCGAGATATTATAGTCTTTCCCCAACGACATGTTGAATACCAAAGGGTAGTGAGTCTTACACTCCTATTTTACTCCTACCTGAGATTTTGAAGAACTTGAAGTTGTTGCTCGAGCTATGATGCCCTCATCTCCAACCACAAGAACCAATGCTTCTTGAAGATGCATATTATATTGTACTTGTATTTAATCAAGTGATTTTGATGTAGATCTGATGTGTATTACTCACAACTACACTTTATATAGACATTTATATGACATGGATCTGCAGTGTACTTGATTCACATCCATGTTTTTTTCATCCCAAGCATGCATATGCCCACCTCAAAGATATTATCATTGTTTTGCAGATGACACTCTCCCGAACACTCGTCTCGAGCTCACTCGACTCCATTCCCTCCTACTGGTAAATATATTTTAATGTATTTAAGCCATCAATTTATCTTCTGACCTCACACATTAGAGGGCATCTGTTATAGTTCAAAAATTCCTTACCTATGCATACAATACATTGGCCTTTCCACTTACATAATTTTCCAAAATTACTGCGGAGGATTCTTCTTAAAAAAAAATTTATTGGAACATGTACATGCTCTGATGAACTGACAACCCACATACACACGTGTGTTACACACTATTTAGCTCGCGTACATATGCGATATGAATACTGTTTAGCCTGCTTTTACCTCCAAAAATTGCAAAAAATAAAAAATTTCAAGGAATTCGACGAAGTTTATGGGCTATCGAGGGTTTCCCAACCATATTACCCCTTGTATCCCATCCCCAAATTGAATAACCATATTTTCCTCATATAAAAAGAGGTATTGGAGTCTCATTTGAAAGACAAGCAAGAGAATAAGAAAACTTTTCCAAAATACCTTCCCCTTCTTAGCCCAAGTTTTGCATCCTATTATGAGATTTGGCCTTAGCATTCCCATCCAGTCCGTTCTCCTAATACAACTTTCCTCTTTCCCAAGTGATAAGTTGGTTGTGAGAAGAAAGCATGGGTTTGATGTAGTTAGAGCCATGATAGAGGATCTCGGACATGGTTCATGAAGCGATTGTTGACAAAGGTTGTAATCATTTTTTTCTTGAAACTTAGTAAAAGAGTTCATTATTGTCCCATAACATTATGTCTTTATGGTTTTATTTATTTATGCATCTATTTCTATATCGGAACATTGAAAGTGATAAGTAGAGATTGTATGTGTTGTAGAATTTTTTTCTTAAGCATTTTACAGGACATCTTTGAGAGGAGACCCGTAATATAGGAAGCTGGAAAGGCGAAAGAGGTCTACACCAGCGGCAAGGAACAAATGTATGCCTACTGACCTTATTTCCTCTCTCTTGTCTTTCAGTTTAGATAGTTTTGGGGTAGCTTAGGAATATAAGTGTCTTTTAAGGGATTTCAGTTCTCTTCCTATACCTCGACCTAGTATAGGGGGGTTTTCCCCATAGCACATGCTCAGGACTATATCAGTATGCATAAAGCACACATAGTTTGGTACAAAACCTTGATACATGACCAAGATCTCCACAATCAGAACTCATGGGCATTCTACCTCCCCCTCTTTCATATCCTTGGTCATGACCATGTACATATCCACCTCATAGGCCTCCTTGGTATCAACCTTTTTCCTCACCATTGCACTCACCAGTTTTATGCTCTTCCTGTACCCAAAATGTATTGCAGGTATTATCTTGCATAAACTAGAGTGAGCAACAATTATTGGTGTTATGCCCAACAGATTTAAGAAACTAGTAGAACGAAATATGAGTTTTTGCTTAGTACTTCTAAAAATTTGGGGAGTGGGATGGAACATGGCCCCACTGACTGCATATATCACACCATTCTATTTCCCTATATGGAAATGGACTAGGTGTGGATATTTCCACACAATTTGGCAGGACAAGGAATTCGTCTCTTGGATTCCCTTATGATCGACAGGTGGTACACCATACATGTTATTTCATGTCCTTTGTCTTATCCATATATTCCAATTGCATCATTAGGTTGGCTAGTTTTGACTCCACTTGTGCCAAACCTGCCAACATCCCTGCCCCTCCTAGCATAACTTCCAAGTGCATGGAAATTTATACTTCCTCCGTTTGAGTTGTCAACTTTTACTGGGTGAGAAGAACCCAAATGTGGGGAAGTAACCCGACAATAAACCATTCTCTATGATGCATGTCCTAGATTTGGAACATCATCCTATCCAATAAGATCTTGAACCGCTCGTCATAATCCCAAACAATTTCTCCTTCCTTTTGTTTTATCTCTTTTTTATATCTGTGAAACATTAGGACTCTGACTTAGGTTTATGGAACTCCCTATGCAGATCCTACTTGATCTCTATCACAAAACTTTTTTTTACTACTAGTGTAGCAACCTTATACTTCATATACCATGTTAGATATTTGTCCTTGAAAATCATCCCCAACTGTGTGATCGTTTTTTGTTCGTCTTTGATTCTCTTAAAAAAAAACATTTCTTCACATGTAAACCAATGTTGTTTTGCATCACCCTTAAGAATTCCTTGGAACATGGGTAGCCTCAAGGTACTATCCCGATTTTCCATCTTCAAACTCAAGCAGGTTCTTCCTCTCTTACTACTAGGGGTTTTATTTTCCCACACCACTATTCCTTAGGGTAAAGTATTGTTGACTTCACCTTATTCTTCACTCATCTCTTCGCTTCTATATTCTTCTTGTCTCTCTTCTACTCTAATTACTTCACTATTTGTTGTGTTTTCTTATTCATTCAAAATGCGCAAGTGGGGTGGTAAAAAGGGGGGGTAAGTCCATACTCTTGTGAAATTTATCATGAGGTGACCTAGAGAGTTTCCTACTTGCAATTGCGCAAGACTATCTACTTTTTCCAATTTTTCTCCCCCACCACTAGGGAAGTCTTCATCGTCCTCTTATTTCGACGCACTAAAATTTCTCACTCTACCTTCTTGTCTTATCTACACACCACAAATGTGCACTCTGTCTTCCAATCCTATCTACACAGTATCACTTTGAATGATATCCTCCTCTTTGGATAGTGCATTATTTCTCTGTGCATCATCTTCTCCTCTTAGAAGCGCACCACTCCTCTACATTTCATCTTCTTCTAAGGTTGTGACACTCCACCATAGCCAAAGGGTGGGGAATTCATCACCAAGGCCCTTACTAGTATCACTACTGGTATCCCTAATGGACACCATATCTTTTATTCCACGACTCTTCATGGGCCTATCCTCATTTTTTCTCAAATATGGAAAAACATACTCTTTCTCACTACTACCTAGTGCAGTCCAATTTATTTTCATATTGGGCCCGACCCTCGTCACATGTCCCTGGATAATTATTTTCGACTTCTATACTTTTATTTTCTTCTTATCTCAACTCTTCTTACCTACCTCTTGGTTGTTTTTCTCCTCTTCTCTCCTGGTTCCATTCCATTACTCACCTCATCTAAACAATTTATTGATCCTCCTCAACATATCCATTTTATCTCTTAGTTTCCCCCATCTTTGAAAACCCCCCACTCCCCCGAGATAGGGGAGTTTAATCAACCATTCGAATGGTCTCCATGCACATCAATTCTTTCTCCATGAGCAACATTTTTATCCACAATGGAATCTCTTCCAACATATGTTTCCTTGGACCTTTCGTGAATGTTCTTTCAGCCTCACTGAAAGAATAAACATACTCCACAAAAAAATAAACAATGAAACCTTTTTTTACTCGAGCAAACTAGAATTCAATATTAAGCATCCATGTATTATCCAACACTTTCAATTCTTCACCCTTGTCTTGATCCCAAACCATTAACTCCAAGGGCCACACAGTAGAATTGGTAGTAGTTTGTCTCTTTAGCCACTCATGTAATAGACAAGGAAATTCAAAAAATAATAGTCCATGCATATTAGTGTAGAGATATCTATCTTTCCATCGGTTGAAATTCACTCTCAGTCCCTAGGTTTCTTCCATGGAAAACTCATGCTCTTTCATAGTCAACCCGTCTTGAATTTATTCCTTAGATGGATTCCACCTCATCTCTTATGTGTGTCCTTCTTAACATTGGGATTTTATACCCAAGGTTTGTCGAGAGTTGTCCAAAAAAAACCGTAGAGCACCAGCGTATCAATCCTTGGCCAAGTCCGAGGAAGGTATCACATGAGATGCATAGAGGATCAAAGACACCATAAGGTCTTCTGATAGAAATGAAGGATAAACACACAAATATCCATCAGTGTTGAATTTCATGCAACTAATATCTAACAAATTCTTAGAACTAAAAACTAAAACAATACACACACATATCCAACTCATACATGATAGACACATAATAGATTAAAATTGTCGCATCTTTTTTATTCATATCATTCCATCCAAATAGAGACATACATTATATAGA
>SNQJ01S0109896.1:28967-49989 GCA_010110895.2 Picea sitchensis
TGTCTTCTCTGTTACGAAATTTTTCAATACTTCCATGATCTCCCCTTTTAAACCATCTATCTTGGTATCCAACTTAGCTTCCATTGAATCCATCTTAGTATCCAACTTAGCTTCCATTGAATCCATCTTATTTTGTAGTTCATTTATGTCCCTACGCATTTCTTCACCTTCATCAAGAGTACAAGTAGGATTTTCTGGAGGCTTATTTGGTGTAGAATTTCCCTTTTTGGGTGGCATGCTGGCCAAGTATCACTTTTGAACCTTGATTTTGAGGTGGTTCTACTAGACAATATTTCTTTTGTTGTATCTCCCAAGTTTCGACCTTTCTGGGTATGAGACTTTCTTTTATGTATTTCTATGATATTTCTTCTCTGCAATGCCATAGTTCTGATCAAAATTGGATGTTGCAAGTGGAATTTACAGTAACTTCCCCACAACTTGTTGATTTTTGGCCTTTCCAAGAGATCTCCCTTGTATAGTGTGCCCCACACAAAATAATTGATATAAAATTCTGAAACTCGCACCAGAAATCCTATAGACTATGCACGATCCAATGCAACCAGTCCCACATAATTTGGATACTCTAGGAAGAAGTTATGATTGTTTTACCTAGAACACCTTCTTGAGACTAGTCAATAGGAGTAGTCGGATACCTTATCTTACACAGGGTGTATCTACAAATTTATGATGACCCAGAAGCTGGAATTTTTACCACAAATACCTTACTAATTTATTTAAATATCCTCTAGAGATTAGGGTCTGAAACATTACAGAAAAGTGGTTTTAGAGAAAATTCTGCAATGACTCAGTTCAGGACGATTCCAGAACCCTATATTGTACAGTTTGTATCTCTGAAAGTATAAAGCCTCAAGAGTGTAATTTTGAACCCAACATACCTTGATCCATCTGTTAAATATCCTCCAAGACGTCCCTTTTGAAACGTTGTATAAAAAATGTTATAGCGAAAATTATAAGGTGTCTCAGATGTAGCAGCGAAACCCCAAGACCTTGAGCTCTAATACCATATGTTAAGAACCAAATATCAATATAGCGTAGAAAATCTTCAGAAAAAGTACTCAACTCCTTGAAAAAGAGAGAATTTCATATAATAAGCCTCTTCGAGGGGGAAACCTCCTTTTACCCCACTTAAATGTTCAAGTACAAGATGATTCATAATGAAAATGTCTCCTTGGTATATATAGGAGACTAGGAGGTATAATTACAACTAATGGCCTAAATTTGACATAAATAAAATAACATTACTAATATAATATGCCTCAATTAAGGGGTAATGAGCCAATATTAGGGCTTAACACATTAGATCCAACAATTTGATGAATTAAAATATCACATTTTCTGATATATGTGAGGGAGTAACAAATCATGCTAAGAAATAAAGAAACAAAAGATTACAAACAAATCAAAATTAAGGAAGAAATAAACAATTTGATTACCATAATTAGGTACATAAATTTGTTCAACAATTACAAGTTATGTGCATTACTTGAACTAACACAGCATTCATTGATGCAAACATACTTGAATATGAAAAGAGAATAGAGCCCCTGGTCAACAATCAAAAAAGAAATGCAGAAATCAAGAGAAAGTTTAGTGCAAAGACAAGACTTGCACCATTAATTAAACAAGAACACCATTCAATCAATTGAAAGGGAGGTACTTCACCCAGTTAGACAAGAAACCCATCAATCCAATAAGTGTAAGTTATGGAGATCAAGTGAGCGGGAAATATATGAAGAAAGAGAGCATGCAAATAATACTTCAAGAAAACACAAACATCCTAAAAAAAGAAAGCATGTATTTAGAAGGACGAATATCAATCAACTCGACTAGATAATGGAGACCGACATGGTTGGATGCTTCGACTGGAGGTCTTTGACTGAGTGGAAGAACCGACCCAACCAGATTGCAGAAGAAAAAGTTGACCAGCTCAGGCATATCCCTTGAGAAAAATAAATCAACATAGTCTACACCACTAATCTGTGGGAGTATGTTAACACACTTTTCATAAATCTCTATCCAAACAACAAAAAATCACAGATATGCCAAGGATGAGAGGACAAGTAGAATATTCCTTGGTGGAACCAAGAGGAAAATACAAAATCGAAAAAGTGGGTGCTACTGAGATGGAAGAACCAATGAAAAAAATTTGTGGGGTGTGAATAGAATAAACAGACAGGTCGCGACACTGGATAATTTTTACTACCAAGGGAATGGGAGCTAGCATATAGAAGGAGGAAAAAAAAATTCTCAAACAAGTAGGAATCCAACATTTTTTGGGCACACCAAAAGTCATAGAATTCAATGGATGGAAGGAAGAAGCCACAAAATTTCTCATTAATCGGTATCATAATGGAAATATATGGTTAAATTACCTAGTCAACATCACTATAATTTTTATCCACATAATGAATGGAATACCACATGGGGGTACACACATACCGAAAACCCTAAACTCAAATGACTAGATTAAGACCCTCACAGGGGGGACTTTAGCCAAAAACTCAAAATGGTTGTTGATTAATATAATAAACCACCTCCATGAAAAATGGGCATGCATAATATTATCTATATGCTTTACAACTATCAGTTGAGATTTACACATGAATCTCACAATGTTGGAACCAATTGGCCAAATCCTTGAGTCAGGGGCATGGTTCGACTGGTGTTGGGCAAGCATTTTGGAGGCAATTTTCAGAAATATCCTAAGGGTTGAGTAGATGCACAGTAAAGGAAAAATTAGAATCAGAGTGCAAAATAAAATTGAATTTGGCAGTGCATACGAAGATAAATAAAGGAAATAAAACAAATAAATAAATCAAGGAGATAAAGAAGGAAAAACAACATGCAGGTGAAAAGGAAGAAAAAACAACATGAAAGCCTGAAGGAAGGAAAATCACTCACAAACTATGTGTTTTCATGAGTTGTAATGAGTCATAATGAGTTTTCATGAGTTGTAATGAGTCATAATGAGTTTTCATAGGGTTTTGGGATAAGGTAGTAGGGTTTTGAGCCCCAGTCGTTGTGTATAAATTTGTAATCGGTTGGGAAGAATAGGTTTTTGTTGTTGCTAGGAGAATAGGATGTGAATGGGAGGAGATTTTGCAGAGAGAGCCTTGCACTACAGAGAGGCTAGGTGGGATGGGGAATGATAGCATTATGTATCTATTGTAGCACAATGCACACACCTTATATAATTGCATGAAGAATAATAACAAAGCTAGTTGTTGTGGATGTAGCCCAAGGATTGGCTGATCCATGTTACATTCCGTGTTTGAATTTTTCTTCTTATGTGATTTTCATGGATGTTATTTTTATGAATGATTAGATCTAGCTATGTTTGTTATATGAATGATGCATAGTAATTATGAATGTTCCAGTGAATGGTCTATGTCACAATATGTGTCAGAATGGTGTTGTATAATTTAGTTTACCAATTATTTAAGGGATAAGAGACACATAATATTGTGTACAAGGTATATAAGTATCAATGAGCATGTTGATGACCTCACATCCCCTCATCACTACAAAAACTTTCTTCTTGTAGTCCGAGCAGATACCTTGGGTGATAGCTCACTTGCATGTAGGTGATACAGAAAGGGACAATATATGAAGGGTTTTCTTGGTTAGATAACCTAAACTTAGGGTATTACAATTGTGTGACAAAAAATGGTTTCATTACCGAGACCCAAAATATGTGATTGCGGGAATTTTTTGGAGGACAACTAAGAAAGAGATCATACATTGATTGGAAATGAAGGAATGAGAATTTTACCAAAAAGAGAGTAGAAACCCTCGGATGAGGGACAAACAATGGTTGCAATGGTATGTGTTTATAGAGATGCATGATATTTTCTTTGGTGAATTTTTGATCCAGGTGGATATCGGTGGCCACCCACCTTCTCCAACTGGACCAAAACATGTTTATGGCAATTTTGGTAATTTACTATTTTTAGCAGTTTTTAACTTTCGGGGCCATTTTGAGGCCCTAAACGATGTTTTTTGAGAAAACGGGGAGAAACATGGATTGTATATCTATGTTTCTCACCCAAAAGTTGTAGTTCTCAGATAGATCTTTCCAACGAGCTATCAAGAACCCCAAATGGAGATCGTATGCAAAAGTTACACCCCTGGGAAGTTGACGTATCAAATACCCCCATCGGGGCCCACAAACCTTTTGTCTTTTCATCTTCCAGGGAAGTAGTGCATCGATTCATATTCAACTAGCATCATCGAGGGGAGGCACTACACAAAACAACATGGCAGGGTTAGGCAACACATTGAGAGTACCTGAGTTCTAGGGAGTTGGGTCGGAGGACCCAAAAAAACATCTATTTGTATTTGAGACAATTTGGGTTGCGAAGTATGTCCAAGATGAGGCTACCAATATTGCACAGTTGGAAACAACATTTGGAGGTCGTTCATTGGTATGGTATATGAAACTGCAAAGTAATACACCTACAGAAAAAGAGAGCACTTTAGTAGAAATTAGACAAGAATAGTTGAAAGAGTTCAAGAAGCCAAAATCTGAGTCGTGGTACATCACAGTGTTGAAGGAAATCAAACAAGTGCAGGCTGAATTAGTTTGTAACTATGATCATAGATTTAAATATGTGATGGATAAGTTGACATTTCATATTCCTTATCAACAACACCAGGAATGGTTTATTGCATGACTATTGCCACACATTCACTTCCCATTGGTGCAACAAAAGGTTATGTTGCATCTTGAATCCTTGGATATTATGATAAATATGGAAGCATATATTGTAGGATACGATGGGGGGATGGCACACGTCCAGACATAGTTAGCTACCTTGAACATTGAATTAGCAGATATTACAAAAGGGGAGGAGAAGCATGAACAAGTCTGGTGTACCAAGTGTAGGACTGAAAGACACCATAAGGATGAATTCCCTGCTTTTGTGTATTATTTGGAGACTAGAGCACTAAATCCAATACCAGGAGGAGGGTATTGTGAAATGTGTAAAAAATGGGGCCATCATCCACCTAATTATCCATTGCCGCCGAAATACTAGAGAAGACCAAGGAATTTATTTTGTAACTTTTACAAGTCATACAACCATGAAGAGAATGATTGTAATGAATTTGATTTTATGAGAGAGCGCACTTAATATATGTATAGGATTAGGGAGGATAATTTTCTGATAGAAGGAGGTGGTCCATAGTATAATAATAAAATAGGATTTGCCCGAGGAAACTGAGAGGGATTTGGTAGAGGTATTGGTAGAGGAAGTTTTTGTAGAGAAGGTAGAGTCCCAATAATCTGCTACAATTGTAACCAACCAGGACACTTAGCTCGTGACTACTTGAATCCTTGTACAACCTGCATGAATTGTAGAGCACTGGATCATGTGATAGAATGTTTTTCTCGACTACTTGCGAAGTGGCAGGAAAGAGGGAATTAGAAATGGAACCCAAATTAGAATGTAAAAAAGATATTAGTCAAAAAACACAATTAAGGACCTAGAATAGCATTTGTCACACACAGGGGAGATAGAACAAGGGCTCATGCGTTGAATGGAGGGAGGCAGGTTGAGAAATGGGTGATGAAATCAACAGGACCTATGTCGACATTTGACCCTCAATAATAAAAGATATACTAGGACTAGATTGGGTAGCATCAACATCATGTGCACCTCCTTTGGTCGACTTGCCTTCGGTCTGAACAAGAAAAGATATACTAGGACTAGATTGGGTAGCATCAACATCATATATGCCTCCTTTGGTCGACATGCCTTCGGTCTGTGATCGTCCTATAACATAAAATTCTCTTGAGAAGGTAATTACTCTAAGAGAGTTTATGAGAATTTGCATAGAATTGATGAAATATGAAATTGCACTGAATGCATGATGTGAAATGATTGATCGTTACACACAAGAAAGGTAAATTATTTCTGCACAGAGGGTAGTGAATTAGGTACTACGCAAAAGCAGGACCAACAAAGAGTTAAAAATAAGTGTGCAGATTGGGGAATATGATGTGGACGATGTCATTTTAGAATTGGGTTCTGATGTGAATGTGTTACCAAAGAGAACATGGGAAATGATGGGGAAACCCAAGTTAATTTTGTCTCCCATCTAGTTGATATTGGAAAACTAGCACAAGAGAATACCAATTGGCCGATTGATAGGGATACCTCTGAATATAGATGGGGTGAGCAGTATAACAGACTTCAAAGTAATCTAAATCATGGATGATAGTCAACCATATGGAACACTAATGGGGTCATAATGGGCCTTTGAAAATTAGTAAATTATTAATCTGAAGAGGAGGGAAATGATATTTGACGTAGGAGACATAAAATTTATGATGCCATTGGATCCAACAAAAGTAATGAGTTACATAGATCTAGCGAAAGGGAACAAAAGTGACAACTTGTATAATATGACTCCATGAATGGGTGATTATGTTAATCCCACTGCAAATGGTGCACTAATTTGGAGAAGAATTATCTCATGTGTGTCAAACTTAGAGGAAGGTCTGGAACATTGGCAACAAAGAATGCATGAAGTATCCACCAAACAATGTGTCTGTATTACTCAATCATTGCGATGGATTGTAACGAAGCTATGCGACTCAACCAAGTATGATTGTTTGATTGAAATAAAGTATTTCTTACATGCGTTTGAGTTGAAGATACCCAAAAAAACAACATTGTTGACATTAGATATTGTCTTGAAGGACACTCCAACCATATGGTGGGCTGCACATAAAGAAGGAATAGAAGACTGGAAACAATGTAGAAGATCGATGCAAGTTACACTCGATATCGAGGTGGAGCATATTGTGTAGAAGTATATAGGGGTAGGTGATCCAATAGATCATGTTTAGTAGTCAAGAAACATATGGAGTTCAATACCAAAGAATAAATGGATGAACAAGTTTATACATACATCAGATACAATTCCTAAGAACTGGAACCTAAAACTAGAAATGCACAGATAAACAACAAATTGGGACCAACCAATTCAAAAGTTTAAGGTAAAATTTACATTTAAACATGAATCTACATTTCTATATGTATCTTTGCAGGCCATTACAACCAAGATATTTTTAGAAGAAGGGTCAATGTAGGTAGTAACTTTGTGTAGTGCGCACAGAGCTTCTATGATTGTTTGTGAATTACTAAAATGCTATAATGTTGCTAAAGAAGAACAAGACGTGGAAGATACAAGGAATGTACAAGTACTGAAAATTGATGGGGAACACATAGTAGAAGGACCATATCTTAAATACGTTGTGTATTCCCAACCATTAGATACACATAAGGTAAATACTGAGACAAAAGAAAATCCAAATTTTGTGCAGATAGGAAATTACAGGAATGATGAAACTGTGGAGAAGATTGCAGATTTAATATGCGAGTATTAGGATATATTCCCAACTACATTCTCATAAATGAAAGGGATAGATAAGTATTTAGGATAAATTAAGATCCCTTTGAAACTTGGTGCTAAGCGAGTAGGATAGAGACCTTACAGAATGAATATGAAATACAAGAAGAAGGTAGAGGAAGATATAGACTGAATGTAAGAAGTCGAAAACATCGAAGCAGATGTGGAATCAAAATGATAATTCCAATGGTATTGGAAGATAACAAATCAGGGGGAATAATAATTTGTGTAGACCTAAAAAAGGTAAATGATGCATGTTTGCATGATCCATTTCCAACACCATCTATAAATGAAGTCCTAGAGAATGTAGGAGGGAAGGAGGCCCAGATTCTTTCACATATGGATTTTTAGGATATCACCAAATTAATATTGCGTAGCAAGAAAGACCTAATATTTCCTTTGTGAGAGAGTGGGGAATCTATCAATACATGGTAATTCATTTTGGACTGAAGAATGCACCTGTATTTTTTTCAAGAGTAGTTATCGCATATTTTAAGGAATTTATTCATAAGTTCCTTTAATTTTATTTAGATGCTTGGAATATGTTTATTCTATTGAAACACGACATATAAGTACTCAGGTTAATGTTGGATATGTGTAGACAATGTCAGATTTCACTGGATTTGAATAAATGTGTTTTCTTCGTGCCTTTTGGAATTTTGTTGGGCCATGTAGTATGTAATAAGGGCTTACAATTGGATCCTTCCAACATTAAAGTGATTTTGGAGTTAGAACCACCCACATAAGTCGGACAGTTGAGAGAAACCTTGGGTAATACATAATACTATAGAAAGTTCATTAAGGGTTATGTGTAGATTGCATCACCTATGGAGAATTTGTTGAAGAAATAAGCTAAGTTCTAGTGGAATGAGGAGTATTATAAAGGTTTGGATACATTGAAGCATAAATTAGTGATTGCGCCAATTTTGATATTTCTAAATTTGGTGAAGGAATTTCATGTTCATGTGGACGCGTCATCCATAGATTTAGGCGCAGTATTATCTCAGCCAATAGAAGGATACATAGACCATCCAATTGCATTTGGAAGTAGGAAATTGTAAATAACAAAAAAATTTACACTACCATAGAATGAGAAGGATTGGAAATGGTATATGAGCTGCAAAATTTTAGACGTTATTTGTTGGCTTTTTATTTTAATATGTATACCTACCATTATGCACTAAGATACTTAGTTAACAAGCCATTGTTTGGGGTGAGAATATGCAAATGGTTGTTGTTTCTCCAAGAATATGTTTTTTAGGTTTTTGTGAAACCAGGGAAGTTGAATGCAAGACCAGATCACTTATCGTGCACACTATGAGGAGAAGGTGCAGGGAATCTAGATGAAAATTTTCCAGATGTGTAGTTATTTGTAGTTAAAATGGTGGACGACTACTTCATAAACATTGAGCATTTTTTAAGTATAGGAATTGCCCCATCAGACATGACAATTTAACAAAAGAAATAGTTAGTGGTTAAATCAACAGACTACAAGATAATTGCAGGGAACTTATACAAGTTTGGTGCAGATGGAATATTAAGATGATGTATATTAGATCATGAATAGTCAATGATACTCTTAGAAGTGCATGAATGAATTGTAGGAGGGCACTACGCAGGTAACACGATCATGCATAATATTTTATGCAAAAGGATTTGGTGGCCCACACTTCACAAGGATGCTAAAGAATACTATGAGGCATGCAATGTTTGTCAAATGGTGGGAAATCCATACAAAAGGGATGATATTCCTTTCCACCCTCAAGTTATGCTATAGTAATTTCATAAATGGGAAATAGACTTTGTTGGACCGACCAACCTACGAGGGAGAAGATTAGGATCTCGGTATGTAATGACTGCGATAGAGTATTTGAACAAATTGGAAAAAGAAACACCAGTCATAGACTTCATCGTGGAGACTATTGTGTGGCTTCTATTTGATAATGTAGTTACAAGATTTGGATGCCTACGCAATCTACTGAGTGAGCAGGGGACACAATTCCTAAATAAGATGATTATAGAATTGACTGAATAATTTCAAATTCATCATCAGGGTAGTATGCCATATCACCCTTAGGCCAATGGGACAATTGAAGATTTCAATAAAATTATAGAGCATTCTCTGACAAAGATCTTCAATGTAGGAAAGGATGATTGGGACTTGAGGATCCATGCAATATTATAGGCATGTAGGACTACAAGTAAAAATTTGATGAGACAGACACCTTTTAGTTTGGTGTATGGGAAAGAAGAAATAATTTCGATGGAGTTTATTATTCCTAGCCTGTGCGTTGCAACAATTACTGATCTTTCAAAATCTGGTGCAATAGAGGAGAGAATGCCATTGTTGCTACAGCTTGAGGAAGACTGATTTGTCACAGGGTTCCATCAGCAAGCTCGTAAAGAAAGAAAAAAGGCATGGAATGATAGATATATTAAATAGAAAATTTTTCAAGTGGGGAACTAAGTGTTACTATATGACAACAACTTTATGCAGCATCCAAGAAAGTTTTGAATGCATTGGTGATCCGGATTTTATAAAAGGAACGAAATGAATACATATTATTAAAATATGCTTAACATAGAATAACAGAGATACAATAAAACTAGTTTTCTATTCAATACAGAAATAAGATGAAACTGTAAAATGCAGCGGAAAACAAGCTTGCTAGAATGGTGGCAGCGTATCTCTAGGACGAGATGTGATGGCTATGCTCATTCGCAAGAAGATGATTAAAATGAAGATCTGAAGTAATTTTTACAATAAATAGGAATTTCAAAAACCCTAGACACCCAAAAACTTAACCCTAGGAGATGAAGCACCCTAAAAGTCACGTGGTCCCCATTTGGGTAAGTTAGTACATCAACTTCCCAGGGTCCTAACTTTTGCAAACGATCTTTTTTTAGGGTGCATGATAGCTCGTTGGAAAGGTATTGCCGAGTATATTCATTTAGAGGGATCAATCATGTATTTGGATATCATTCAGAAGCTCTATCCTGAAAAACCTTCATCTAGGCCCTCAAAATGGCCCCGGAAGTTAAAAACTGCTAAAAATAGTAAATTACCAAAATTGCCAGAACACTGTTTTGAGCCAGTTGGAAAAGATGGGTGGCTATCGATATCCACCTAAATAAATTGGTTAGGCCCATACATAATTAAGTATGTGAAAAAGGCAGGTGTTGTGCAGTTGGAAACATTGAATGTTGAAGTCTAGGGAGAAATGATGAATGGAAGTCGACTGGAACTTCATAGGGTCGGCTGACTTCCTATGCACTAAGATTAATTGTGAAAGAATGAATGTACCATAGTAGTGTATTATAGTAGGAAAATACAAAAATAAATAAAAAGTGGAAAAAGAAAAAGAACATAAAGTAGCAAAGTAAACACATGTAAGAACTAGGAATTCTGAAGTGTTAACCCAAGGTCCAAGGCACAATACTGACACATGCATATGTAAGTGCACAAAATAAGAGAGTGTGATGTATATGGATGAAATTGCATCGAGTAAGGATATTACACATAGAAGAGAATAACTATGTAGTGAACAAACAAGTAAGCCAAAAAATTGCACAAAGCAGGACCGACAAGAACATTAAAGGTATTAAAAGGAAGCAACATAAGTTTAAAAGAATTAATGACAAGGAATAAAGATGAAACATAGTCATATGGAAAGATACTCCAGGGATTGTGATAGACTGGTGGCACGAGGAAACAATCCAGGGGTAGATTTCGTAACAAATCAACATTAAATTACACATTGAGAACACAACTCCTCACTTATACTGTTAGTTCAAGAACGACTGTATAGGGACAACTGTTGAAGGGTTATAAAAGAAAACCAGGGGTTGATAGGGAAAGGAAATTTTCATTCATAAGCGTTGTGATAATACAGAGTAGAAAACATTTGAACCAAAGCTGACACAGAGCAGTTGTAGAGTCCAAAAAGGGGAGCATCAATCACATAAAGAAATGGCACCACCAAAATTTGGGGCACCAGCTATCCCAACATGAAAGTCGTCTCGAATGTGACCATCGGTCACACCAAAATGTGAGGTTACACTCGAAGCTTCTTCTTCACAGCCAAGTTTTATCGAGGATTACATACCACCAATAAAGGACACCACACCACATGTTAGACTTCCTAAGGATGACAAATACTCACTAGTTACACCATAAATACTAATTGGTGTCATTATTGAAGGGGACCTGATAGGAAAGGTCATTGCTTTGAAGTTTTCATACCATGACATAAAAAATGAATAGAAATTTCCCAAGTCAACATGAGACAAGTATTTACACACTAAAAGTGTACCAGGGATAGGTGCAATACTGGTCGAGCCAGAGAGATGGGTGACTGAGATAGAAGAATCAAAGATATTAAACTTGTTATAAATCCAACACTTTGGAATAAGTCTAGAAATAAACTTCTTTGTTAATCTATTATTGAGTTGTATCCATGGAGGGACTTTATGTCTAGATGCAATAGTATCTACCAATACTCAACTAATTGCATAGATAACGTGCGTGTTGATAGCAGGGGAGGATCTGGTAATAATATTCACAAATAAGTCTAGGGAAAATAAATTATTTGAAAGTATGAAATAGAAGTTCAACACCTTTAGAGGAAAGATAGGGTTGGATGTCGCCAACATAAGTGATGATCAAGTTATATTTGTAACATAGGTATTGTCCTGCAAATTACTAAGGAAATGTCAGAAGGGTGAGGTGTGATCCACAATGATAACACCTATGGAGGAGTGCATAAAAGGGGGCTAGATGAATTGGGCCACGTTTTTGGTCAATTATTTTATGATAGATTGCATTGAATCACAGAAGAAAGGAATGGAATTTCACAATACCTAGCTTATCACACTGATAGCATTTGTCACCTAGCAAGAGCCTAATGAGTGTCATTTTAAAAAAAAAACATGAAGAGATTATGCAGTAGTGTGATATGTTAACTTATGGCATACTACGCACAGGGGGAGACAACAAAACAACAATGCCACCTTATATGTCTACTTTATCACAATTAGGAACATCATAGAGAACACATCGCGCATCACCGCCCAGACTGTGGAGAGCTATCAGGATATTGTGCGCATCAAAGCAGGGGTGCAACACATGTATCTCAATGATAAAAGTGACCCAACGCCCAGTGGCTTCCAACAAGCTACAAATTGATAGGGGAGTATGTATTCGTTATTTCCAATGACAAGGATGAAGAATGGGAAGTTCCAACTGAAGAAATAGAGTTTTTGATCTCCACTTTTTCCACGTTTTCCACTATACAAAAAAATTAATTATTTCACCTTTTCCTGAATTGTGTTGTTAATACACACCATAAACCCTAATTAAACGCAATCATTTGTCATTATATACAGTGTGGTTAATACATCATCTTTTCTATGTTTTTAATGATTAAATGAAAATTATATCATGGTTTACTAACGACAGTTCATGAAGTGTGATTCTTGTAGTAGTACGATCAATGTTCTTATACCATAACTGCAGTTCATCATTTCTGCACCAACATTTCCATTTTGGTATTCGTCATTGTTTAGCATAATCGCACGCTTTGAGGAAAAAATCAGAAACACTGGTTTTCTCCACAACTATGTTGGCATATGGATGTCTGGGTCAAAATCCACCCAGGTCACACATGTGGACCTCTAGCTCAGGGGGGATAATTCAACCAAAATTAATAAAAGTTCTAGCCAGTCAATTTTGGCCTCGATTTTCATGCAAATAAAGAAGAATATGAAGAATATGGAACACGGGGTTTGTTTCTAGCATGGTAGATTGGGTCTCACACGAACAATTTTCCAAACAAAGGAACGATTGAGGAGTTATTGATAGTTCTTTCAACTGACATCTGCTCATATTTCGTGATGTGTTGTTGTTTGGAAACAAAATAGAATATCGCACCTAGATTTACATAGTGTGTCCAATGGTTGAAGTCAAAGACTACGTGGAATCTCTAAGAAGAGGACAAATTCAATATTGTGGTTTTGCTACAACCTCCAATTTGTCTTGTATGCAGGCCGATTCTTCGAAACTCCATGAATAACATATGGATCGAAACTGATTTTTCTAAAGTTTGTTTGGATGGATCGCATAGACCCAAGGATATATGATTTATTGTTTCCATCACTATGTGGGGCATTATTGTGCATGAAAGCGCAGAGTATATTCTCATCATTTTGTTTAAATTTTCTCTATATATGTAACTTTTGAATGTAACGAAAGGGATAATAATTATTGAATTGTATTTAGAGAGAGAGTTGAACACCACTACTTTGTAATATGGAGTTTGATTTTAATGAGGAATAGATTATTATGGATATTTTGAGCAACTTCTGGAATTGTCTTCAATTTTCAGGTGCACCATCCAGGTCGAGAAGGGCCCCACGATCTGTTAATGCCATGGCTTCCCAATTACTAGTTCAGATCGTATTTTATTTCCAGGTTGGTTTGATTATCTTCATTTTCATCTTAAATTTAGTCCTACAATGATTTTATGAATGCAATAAATCGATTCCTAGGATTGATACCCATGTGGTTTAATTTCCCATATCTTCTTCCATTGATTCAATGGTTCGAGCCATATTTTCTTGACCATTCTTTGAGAAAACGCCCCCTTTGAGGATCTTCTTATCAATTGCACATAACCATGATAATTCCTCAACCATACCTCTAAATTCCCTGATCTGGCTTATCATGCTTTACTCACAATCCAAGCTGTCATACAACCCTCCTTTCATTGATATTTCTTTCGCAACTTCTGCTCTGCAGTTGCTATTATCTATGTGCTACTTTCTTTTATTCAGGCCTTTACTTCTGTTTTGTATTTCCCAATTGACGATGCACAATATACAAGTTTTATTTTAATGGTATGTTTGTTTCATGTGTAAGCTTATGTATATATATTCTTTGTTGATTATATTATTGACGTTGCCTCATAGTTATGATGTTGTTTGTAACAATTATGTTCTTATAACTTTGTAAAGTTATGTTGTTTTTATAAATTATTTAATTGTTAGTAATTTTTTTATTATACTTTTGTGAAAGTGTTTTTAGTTGCGTAATTATTGTTAGTAATTGTTTATTGTAATTTTGTAAAAGTGTTGTTAGTGATTGTTTATTATAATTTTATTGTAATGTAATTTAGTATTTGTTTACTATTTGTTTGTTAATATGTTATTTTAATTATTATTATAACTTAGACATTATAAATGCTTTGTTATAATAATATTAAAATACTTTGTTTGTTTGTTATTTTGATGAGTTTTTTAAATAAATGTCATTATTATTATTTCATTTAGAAATATAGGTATTGTTTGTTTCATAGGTGGCATTAACTAAAGAACAAAACTAATTACCTCTTAAGACATCATTATTCTTTCTTTTAATCCCATTCCATCACATCGTTCTCTTTCATTCCACTTATTCCTTTGATCGCCATTTGGGTGTATCTTTTCAAGGACATTTTATTTCCGTAGTTTGAATTTATTTGTTTTTCCTTTTAGCTAGTTTGTTTTAATTTGGTTTATTTCCCATACTTGATCTCATTTCTTGTAGTTTGGATTCCTGCACTTTGATTTTAATACCAACTTTGATTTATTTTATTCCATTTTGAAGTGTGTTCATCGGCTTTATATTAGGCTAGACTAGCTCTAATCCTACACATATTGTGTCTGCACCTCTAAGTCTACGACTCCCTGGTTGACAATTTAATGTTGGGAATTAATAGTGCATATATTTTAGTTCCACATTTTTCGGTTTCGTTACCGGAGAGGTGCTAAATGGATTAGTGTATAGGTAGGTTTCTTTTAAATTACACATCTTGGGGGAGGAGAAACAATAAAACGAGAGGTAAGACCCTGTGTGGCCACTATTGTGAGTTTCCCCAAAACCTTGACTGTTACTTCTTGCAAGTTTGTTTACTTTCATGAAAGTGTGTTTATTTACCTTCATGTGTGATTTCCTTTTATGAAAGAGTGTTTATTTTATCCAAGTTTGATTTCCTGCAAGTGATGTTTATTTTCATGCAAGTGGTGTGTTTTTCAATAACGCAATTAGGTTAATTTCATTTTTTTTCTTCTAGTTATATCTTTTGGGTGTCGTAAGAACCCATTTACACTAATACATGTGGAATATAGGGATTAGAAGCCATCAAATCAGTATTCAAGTTTGCTCGAGAGTTTGTTGAGGAAAGGAAGAAATGTTACTCCAAAACATTTCTCAAATCCTAGCAGTAGCTGGGATCTATGCATCTCAGGAAGAGCAAATATTGACAATAGTCAAGAACATGCATGAACTATAGGAAGTGATAGACAACCAAAATTTCCATGAGCCACATCTAGAAGCTCCCCCTGACCATCCTTGGCAATTTACAGAGGATATTGGACAACCATGGACTACATTTGATGGAGAAAAATTACTAGAACCTGAGACTAAAGAATTTCCACCAGATCTATATGGAATTGCAGAGGAGGACATATAGAGTGGTCCAAATGAAGAAGTGAACCAAGGATATCATGACTATATTGAACATTGGTTCCAGACAACCATCGGATTGAAACAATGCCACTCTTTTCTTCAACATCTCTTTGCATCATAACATTCAAAACAATTGGTTCCTCATGTTCTGGTATTTATTAAAGTGTATTGTTCAAACCTGAATATGCGTGTATTTGTAATCATGTTATGTACATGGCTTCATTGGAAGTACCCGTATACATGAAAAGGGTTCTTTTTTTATGTAAGGTAGGATAGAGAATAGGTGAATAAATGTTGCATATAGTTTGGTGCGACATTGTTTTTAATATGTTTTCAGCAGATAGATATTTCTCAAAGTTTTCTAAATAAATGAGGATATGATGATTTGTTGGAGTTTTGCAGGTATCCTTGTTTCAGTTAGATTGGGAGAACATATTCATGAATTATTCAGGGAAGTAATTGCATTTATTTTGGTTCTGTTTTTTCATTAAAGCTATCCTTTATTCAAATCCTTTATTACCTAAAATAGTTTTGGAACAATTGAATATCTTTTTCTACTACTTCCTTAAAATTTGTTTTTCTTTTAAGACCGTTCTTTGACCTTTATTAGTTTTTCTCTACTATTTTTTTGAATTGTTTTCCTTGAAGAAATTTATAGTTTAGGAAATTATTAATAATGCAAAACTAAAAATAATGGAGTTCAATTATAAAACCCAATACCTCTTGGCATGACCAATCATTTTCAGTTGTTTTAGATATTTTGTTTCCCTTCTTTATAACAAAGTTTCAGATCATGTATTATAGCAGTAACTCATAGCCATGTTTTTGATTATACTATGGGATTACATAAAGTTAAAATTACATATTATGAGACCCATAGGTAGCTAGTACAACTTGATCTTATCTCAAATTTGGTCAGTAGAGTATCTTTATTAAATAGTAGCAGGAGAGTGCATGATGTTTCCACCCATGGGAACACTACTATAATTCTATGTGAATAAGATGGCCTTAGGAACTAGAGGTACTTTAGGTTATTCTATAATGGTGTCATCCACCACACATTAAGTAAATTTAACCATGATATGTCTTTGGACTGATCTAAATACATAAGTGTATTTTTCATGCGAATAATCGTTTATGGGAAATCTATAGAATATCTTCCAACATAATACCATCCCATCGCATAAAAATGTTTTCAGAGTTGCTCCTCCATTTACCCATGAAAAATAAACCTATGAAATTTTATCTTAAGGGTGAAGTTTGGGACAAGAGCCTATGATGAAAAATGGGTGTAAGAGGCTAACCCGTCAGGATACTGAACAAGTCTGCTAGCAGCGGGTACCGACCTATGGTATGACTAGGAAAACCCATCAGGGTACTGAATGGGCTCGTGGGAAATGGGGCATTCTTCCTAGGGGGAATATTTCTTAGATGTCAAAATTACTCCATCAAAGTACTGAACATACTTGTTGGAAATGGGTTCTTATTTTGATATGCCTAATCTACATTTGTCTGTATGAATGATATGCTTATGTAAATCATTAAGAAGAATAATGCATGGTTGAACTAAATGTTAAATAAAATTCATCTATTTTCCATTTGAGATAACCCTAAGTTGACCTTAAGGCCCTATCATCCAATTCATACTATATCTAAGATGTATTATATTAAGAGTGGGACCATGATATTAGAAGTTTAATATACTCAACTGTGAAATTTATCTTTATTACTTGAATAACTGTAAATATTTTTAGAGTGAAAAAGGTTGGTTGGTTTCCTATGGCGTTTTCATTTGTTGAGACTGCTAATATTATTTTATTTTCCTTCCTAAAGGAGAAGAATAAAATCACTACTCTAATTTATACAGGGCTCTCTGAACATAAGTGTTTCTAATCTTTTGATGAATTTTGTTTAATTAAGGAAATATAAATATTTTCTATAGAATGGAAAAATTGATTATACATTTGTTTTGTGGGTTATGCTTGAATTATCTCAGTCAATCATATAAGGGGAATATTAATAAGTGATATTCGAAAATTGTTCAAATATAAATTGTCAAAATGTGACATTGGATGTGCTTATGATCAGTTTATTATACGATCACATGATTTTCTCTTTGTGTGGTCAAGATTAGCAATCATGGAATTTGTGCCCACAATTCATTAGCAGCTCTCGTATTTGTGTTCTTAGAAACTCTCGGATTGGTATCAACAAATGTTGGCAGTAGTTGTTTTCTTATAGCCGCATGCCACTCAATCTTAAGAAGTTTGCAAGAGGACATGCAAACTGTTGGTTTTGGGGGAGATCTCCAATTCTCTTCTATATCTTCAAAGTCTCTCTTCAGCATCTCCAACATATCCAACATCTTTAGTTGATCTCAGCAAATGTTTTTCTGGATCTAGCAGATCAAATTATGTTCTCTTTAGCAGTTCTCAACCTTTCTCTACCTCATCTTCAACTTTCAACGATCCACATCATGTTTCCACATATCTTTCATCATGTTCTGCATAGTTTCCACTTCAACATGCATCAGTTAACTTGAGGTAAAACATGTATAGATCTCTTTAATTTACTAAGAATTTGGAAAACATGATGCATAACCACTATCACCTACTCCACACTCCACTACACATTATTACCAGTTAGAAAGTACCATCACAACTACTCACCAAACCTTCCATTTTCACTCCACCAATCATAATGAAAATTATACTCTGATCATAAGACCAAGCAATGACAAGGAAATACGTGGTATACAAATACAAAAACAAAGAAACATCTATAATGTATTCTCCTTGTACACCATAAAGAATTCCTAAGTCATTTGAATGAGTCTGAATAAGAGGATGAAGTGATGGTTTCCTATTCAAGAAAAGAACCACATATAAATCTTGTTCTTAGAATGAATATAGGATACTGAGTATAAAGGTGTCCAAGTTCATACGACCACCATCCCCATCATTTCACATTCTCCAAAGTCATACCATTCACTATCACCCTCTGATAACCCATCCCTTTCTTGTCCTCCATTTTAATGATAATTTTGTTTCTATGTTTTAAATCGATTTGTGACAGTATAATCAGATTCCATAGTGTCACGCCACAAGAACCAACAGCTACACGAAAAAAAATGTCACATAAATTCATAGTCAAACTATCATGAGTTCACCTTGTTTGCATGAGGACATGCAAATTCTTGGGTTTGGGGGTGTGTTGAGCTCCACTTTTTCCATGTTTTCCACTATATAAAAAAAATCATTATTTCACCTTTTCCAGCATTTCGTTGTTAATACACACCATAAACCATAATTAAATGACATCATTCATCATTATATCCAGTGTGGTTAATACATCATGTTTTCTATGTTTTTAGCGCTTAAATGACAATTAGATCATGTGTTACTAACGACATTTCGTGAAGTGTGATGATTGTAGTAGTACAATCAATGTTCTTATACCATAATTGTAGTTCATCATTTCTACACCAACATTGTCATTTTGGTACTCATCATTGTTTATCATAATCGCTCGCTTTGAGGAAAAAATAAAAAACATGGGTTTTCTACACAACGATGTTGGATTATAGATGCGTGATTCAAAATCCACCCAGGTCGCACGTGTGGACCTCCATCTCAGGGGGAATAATTCATCCAAAATTAATAAAAGTTCTAGAGAGTCAATTTAGGCCTTGATTTTCATGCAAATAAAGAAGAATATGAAGAATCTGGACCACGAGTTTTTTTTCCAGTATGGAAAATTGGGTCTCATGTGAACAGTTTTCCAAACACAGGGACGGTCGAGGATTCATTGATAGTTATTTGAACTGACATCTGCTCATATTTTGTGATGTGCCCAGGTTTGGAAACAAAATAGAATATCACACCCAGATTTGCATAGTGTGTCCAATGATTGAATTCAAAGACTACGTGGAATCTCTAAGAAGAGGACAAATTCAAGATTGTTGTTTTGTCACAACCTCTAGTTTGTCTTGTACGCAGGTCACTTCTTTCAAACTCCATGAATAACATATGGATCGAAATTGATTTTTCTAAAGCGCGTTTGGATTGATCGTGCAAAACCAAGGATAGATGATTTATTGTTTCCATCACTATTTAGGGCATTATTGTGCACAAAAGTGCAAGGGATATTCTCATCATTTTGTTTAAATTTTATCTCTATATGTAACTTTTGAATGTAATGAAAGGTATAACAATTATTGAACTGTATTCAGAGAGAGTTGAACACCACTACTTTGTAATCTGGAGTTTGATTTTAATGAGGAATATATTGTTGTGGATATTCTCAGCAACTTCTTGGACTAACTTCAATTTTCTATGTTCTCCATCCAGGTTGAGAAGGACCCCTCGATGTGGTAATGCCCTGGATTCCCAATTACTAGTTCAGATCATATTTTAATTGCATCTTGGTCTGATTATCTTTATTTTCATCTTAAACTTAATCCTGCAATGATTTTATGAATTTAATAAATTGATTCCTAGGATTGATACACATGTGGTTTAATTTCCCATATCTTCTCCCATTCATTCAACGATTCAAGCCATATTATCTTCACCATTCTCTGAGAAAATGCTCTCTTTGAGGATCTTCTTATCAGCGGCACATAACCATGATAATTCATACCTCTAAAATCCTTGATATAGCTTCTCGTGTTTTCCTCACTATCCAAGTGGTCATACGACCCTCCTTTCGTTGTTATTTCTTTCACAACTTGTGCTCTGCATTTTCTATTATCTATGCACTGCTCTCTTTTATTCACGCCTTTATCTTCATTTTGTATTTCCCGATTGATGTTGCATAGTATACAAGTGTTACTTTAATGTTTTGTTTGTTTCATGTGTAAGCTTATTTACGTTGATTATATTATTTACGTTGCCTCATAGTTATCCTGTTGTTTGTAATAGTTATGTTCTTATAACTTTGTAAAGTTATGTTGTTTTTATAAATTATTTAATTGTTAGTAATTTTTTATTTTACTCTTGTGAAAGTGTTGTTAGTTGCGTAATTATTGTTAGTAATTGTTTATTGTAATTTTGTAAAAGTGTTGTTAGTGATTATTTATTA
>SNQJ01S0109897.1:0-12120 GCA_010110895.2 Picea sitchensis
CATTATTCTCTCGATATATTTTAGGAGTGGTCCTTCTAGTAGCCATAGCCATATTTTTACTTTCAACATTTCTTGCCACCCTAAATGCATTCTCTAATGATTTGGGTTCCCAAAGGTGAACCTCATGTTGAATTTTATCAGTTAAATTTATTATGAATATATCAATCAGGTGCTCATCTAGAATATTTGTTACCTTTATATTCAATTTTTGGAAGTTCTCAATGTGCTTTGTAACTGAACCCTTTTGCTTGAGATTTATAAATTGGCTAAAGAAGGTATTGCTCCTTGTATCCTCATAGTGTGCTATCATTTCTTCCATGAACATTGTCCAAGTGACGAGTGATTTGCGAGAACAAAGTCATCAATACCACACAAATTGATTGGGTTCTAAATATAAAGAATCAATTTGTACCTTTTGTGTATGTGGAACATCATGTATATCAAATAATTTCTCCATCTGAAGTATCCATATGATTTGGTCCTTGCCATCAAACTTCCTCATATCGATATTAGGAAAGTGGTTTGTAATCAATCCAAAGTTGGAGTTTCTCCATTCTTGATTCATCTTCCTTGTGTCCTCATCATGAATTTCATGGGATACATTTTCACTTTCAGGTGTCCTCTCTATTAGGAAATTTTTCAACGCTTCCATGATCTCCCTTTTTAAACCATCCATCATCCCTTATAGTTCATCTTTTGTTACTATCTTATTTTTTAAATCATTTGTGTCCCTACGCATTTCTTCACCTTCATAAAGAGTCCAAGTAGGACTATATAGAGGCTTATTTGGTGTAGAATGTTTATTTTTTGGTAGCATCTTGGTCAAGTATCACTTTTAAACCTTGATTTTGAGGTGGCTCTGCTAGACAATCTTTCTTTTGTTGTATCTCCAAAATTTCAGCCCTTCTGGGTATGAATTTTTTTTTTGTAGTTCTCTGATATTTCTTCTCTACAATGCCACAGGTCTAATCAAAATTGGATGTGCCAAGTGGAATTTATGGTAACTTCCCCACAACTTGTTGATTTTTATCCTTTCCAGGAGATCTCACTTGTATAGAGTGCCCCGCAAAAAATAATTGATATAAAATTATGAAAATTGTACCAGAAATACTACAAACTGTCCATTATCCAATGCAACTAGTCTCACTCAATTTGGATACTCTAGGAATAATTTATGATTTTTTTACCTGGAACACCTTCTTGAGACTACTCAATAGGACTAGTGAGATACCCTATCTTCCACAGGGTGTATATACAAATGTAAGTTGACCCAGAAGTTGAATTTTGTATCATAGATACCTTAATAATTTATATGAATATCCTCTAGATTTCAGGGTCTAAAACGTTATAGAACAAATTTCATAGAGAAAATTTTGCGATGACTAAATTTGGGATGATTCGAGAACCCTATCTTACACATGTTATATCTCTGAAAGTATAAGGCCTCAGGAGATTAAATTTGAACCCAACGTACCTTGGTCCGTCTAATAAATAAACTCCAAGGGGTTCCTTCTGAAACATCGTAGAAAAAAAATTATAGCAAAAATTCCAAGGTGTCTCAGATGTAGTAGTGAAACCCCAAGACCTTGAGCTCTGATACCAAATGTTAAGAACCAAATATCAATATAGCATAGAAAAACATCAGAATAAGTACTCAACGCCTTGAAAAAGAGACAATTTCAGATAATAAGCCTCTTTGAGGGGGAAACCTCATTATGCACCACATAAATTTTCAAATACCAGATGATTCCAAATGAAAATGTCTCCTTGGTATATATAGGAGACTAGAAGGTACAATTACAACTAATGGACCCAGACCGACATAAATAAAATAAAATTAAAAATTTAATATGCCCCAATTAAGGGGTAATGTGCCACTATTTAGGGCTTAACAAATTCCTTCCAACCTCTACATAGGTCTGCAAGTCTGAATCTAGAGCCATATAACAATGCATGGGATTCACTAGTTCGGTAGTTGTAACTGCATGAGGAGTCTCCTCAAAATAGGATATCAACCTCCTCAAATCCATTAGATCCCCCACAAGATCACATGTTGCATGTAGGGTGGACTGCACCCTCTTGGGCATCTATTATGGCTCATCATCTTCATAATTTGATTCGAAACTCATATTTGAGGTTCAATATTAATGGGTGGATCATCTCAGATGTCTGGTACAACTGGAAGTACATAAGTCTCTTCATGTGGCTCCTATGGTGCATGCACGAGACTTTCCTCAATCTGAACATTGCACTCAATGATGATCTTTTCCATTGAGGGATAAATCAACCTATAATCATTCACACCCTCAGGATATCTAATGAAGATGCATGTTGTGCTCTAAGGATATAATGACTTCCTCTTTTCAAAGAGTACGTTGGACCTTACGCGTGTTCCAAAGATTCAGAAGTGGGCTTCTGGTTTCATGTCACTCCAGGCCTCAATAGGTGTCTTATCCTTCATATATTTGTGACAATATTTGTTCTATATGTAGTTATCACATTTAAGTGCTTCATCCCAAAGCTTGGAGGGTAAGGAATTTGCATGCAACACACAACTGTCCATCTCTTTGAGAGATTGGTTCTTCCTCTCAGTGACCTCATTATGTTGAAGAGTGTAAGGAACTGTGTGTTGCAGTTGTATACATGCCTCATCACAGAGATGTTTTACATATATGTTTACATATGCCCCCCATTATCTATGTAAACATATTTGATCTTCTTCCCTGACTGTGTCTCTGCATGCGCTTTGAATTCTTTGAGATCCTCAAAAACTTTGGACTTTTTCTTGAGAAAATGTACCCAAGTGTGTCGTGAGCAATCATAAATAAATGTGAGAATATACCTCATCTTTTATATGGAAGAATGAGGAAAAGGACCCATGAGATCATTGTGGACAAGGTCCAAGGGAGAGGAGGCCCTCCAAGCCTTCCCTTTCTCAAACTTCTCTTGAGGATGTTTTCCAAGAACACATCCTTGACAAACTCCTACATAAAAGTGTATGTTGAGCAAGCCTTTGACCATTCACTATTTGTTGATTCGATGCATGTACCTAAAATTTAGATGACCAAATCTCTCGTTCTAGAGTCTAATATCATCATCAGCATCAGTCAACAACAATGTGGAATCAGATTTAGCAATAAACTTAGAAAATGTATATGACTGAGACTTATGATTTACCTCACCAATAACAATCTTAGATTTGTCATGCATGTCATATATGGTCACAGAATCACGTGAGAATTCCACCCTTTTTAGTGTGCATGAATGTGATATCTCATAGGTAGAGAGTATATTCACGAAGAGTTTCAGAACATGCAAAACATTCTCAAAACTTCCATGTTGGAGCTCTACTCTCCCTTGTCCAGTGACCTCCACTGGATTATCATCACCCATGGGGATGGGAGGACCCGTGCATATAGTTAAAGAATATAAGACATCAAGTTTTGTTTCCATGTGATGGGATTATCCTCAATCCATGATCCATGCATTAGCAGAAGAATGAATAGAAATCAAATCATGAGAATTACCTAATTTTTATGGCACTCGGTCTCTTGGCTTCTTCTTGGCGTTCTCAAGAATGCATTCCCTGATATTATTCTGATGAAGTTTATGCTCCATGAGGTCTATTTTCTTATTCATGCATGTTGATTTAGGATGGTATCCCTGATTGCAGTAACTGCATTTTTTCTTACCTTTCTTTCCCTTTCCACCTTTGGACCCTGAGGATTCATCGACGGGTTTCACTTTGGATTGGATGTGTTGTTTCACTCATTCAAACCATGTGCATATATAGTGGGGCTCTTTATTACTCCCATATGGATGAGATTATCTTTCTCATGCATTAGGGACCCAATGAATTTATGTAGTGATGGAATTCTTCAGTTTTCTCCCAATGTGAATCTCATTGTATGGAATGTCAAGACAAAGATTGCATACTCCAGACCAAGTTTTGACAAAATGGTAAGGATCATATTTTTTTGTCTTGCATATGTTTGTCAACACCACATACCTTTAGCTAAAGAATAAGGGCTTTGAACTTCATGAAGAATTCCTGGATATTATCAAATATTCTTGGATCCAATGAATTCAACTCTACCTTGAGCATGTGGCCTCTCATCTCATCTTGTTTTCCAAAGAGACCTTTCAGTTTGTTCCAAACCTCATTTGGAGTAGTAAAAGAATCAATATGAAACAATAGCTCGAGGGACATTGACATGCAAATAATACCATAGGACTCATCCATGTGGTTGAGATATCTATATTTCTTGATTGTTGATGTTGGTTCCATTGTTATTCGGTACAAGCCTCTACCTCTAAGTTGATGTAGAATATTTAGCCTCCACTTAAAATAATTGTGTGGCATGAGAATAATTGTTAGCATGAATTCCATTCTTTTTTACTTAATACATATTATGAACCTACAAATAAGTTCCTATGTGCATTACTCCTAGCAACATGTGGGCTATGATACCATACGAAGTTTTAGTGAAACCTGCACAGAGAACCTAGCTAAATAAATTCACACAAAGCTTACAAAAGAAATAAAGAGAGAGAGGCAAGAATGAGAGAAAGAATAATTGAATGGTAGAATGAGTAATAAATACATGAAATACTCTACATTTTTAAGTAAATGTGCCATAGTAGTGATCTAGAGAGATCTGGACACTCACTGACAGAAACCATAGTTATATGTCACCTAGTCCTAGTTAATTGTCAATGCAATCATCAGTTAAATTATTCACATGTGTAGAGGTGAGAGAAGCACATACAATCATAAGACATGCACCCTCTTGGCCACAAACATGTGATATGCACTCTTATGGTGATAAAACCAAAGTGAACATGCAATTGTTGGTGGTAAAACTAAGGTTTCCATGCATGAATTTCATCCACTAGTGATCTGTATTTATGAGTGGAATGAACTGACTAATATAATGAATAAAATAACACAGAGATACAAAGAACACAATAGATATCTAGTGAAAAATAAATTCTATTGAATAAATAAAATAGGTTGAAATTGTAAAACTGCAAAACTAAAAACAACTTGCTCGAATGGTGGTATCTATCTAAGAGAATAGATGTGGCTGCTATGCACATTCTTCTGAGCAGAATCATGATAATGAGGCTCCATATGCCTTTTTAACATTACTCATGAATACCAAAACCCTACACATACAAAAACCTAACCCTATGAGGTGAAACACCAAAATTTATGTGGGTCCCATTGGGTAAGTTGGTACCTCAACTTACCTAGGTTGTAACTTTTTCATACGACCTCCATTTTAGGCCTGTGATAGCCCATTGGAAAGGTAGTTTCGAGAAATACACATTGTGCCGTCAAACTCTGAATCTGTCTATAGTTTCACTATGGCAAGCCAAAACAACATTGTTTAGAGCCCCAAAACGGCCCTAGAAGTACTTAAAGATGTGCTGACATGAAAACTTCTAAAATAAGCCAATTGGATAAGGTGGGCGGCCACCATTCTCCACTTGGGATATGTGTAGGGATTCAAACAACCCCAGAAGTGTAAATTCCACAATTACAAAGAAGAACATAAGAACGTGTTGAACTAAAAATTGTAAGGGGATCCAGTTGGAATAGGTGGGTGGCCACCAATATCCACCTGGATGAACTAGTCTAACTAAATTTTAACTGACTCAAACTGAAGAGGGAAGGTTCCCTATTTTGTAAGGAATATTCTCATCTTTGGGTAGTTCCCTCAACATTAGACTAACAAACTTAGGAAAAATAATTACTAGGTGAGTGTGTAATATCTCTAACATCAACCACATCATCATTGATGCTATGAATAACCTCATCATCTTCGTCTACTTCTTGGACTCCCTTGTTTGGCACCTCTTGAATCTCCCAAATTTTTTATGAAATATTTTCTTCTTGATCCACTACACCCTCTTCCACTGCATCTTCTTCATGTTCCACATCATCTTCTTCCTTCATGTACTTACTTTATAGTCCTTCCTCTTGGATCTTATCTAATAACAAATCATATTCGACCTGGCCTGCTCAGAATTGACTATAAAATACTTGTTCACAATGGATTGGAAGGACATATATATTTGTATTCGACCCATGCTTAGCAATATTGATCATAGTAAAACCATTATCGTGATCAATAATAGTTCTTTCAACACCTTTTAGGAACAATATGTACCACCTGACCTTAAAGAGAACAACTTTGGATGAATTGAAGTCTAACTCCAATATATCTTCCAAATATCTATAATATATAAGATCAAATGTCACTGGATGTTTGTCACCTTGGTGGGATATATTAGTCGATTGGAAATTTATAGTTGTTCCATAATATAAGGTTCCTTCTTATTATTCAAATCTTTGATGTGATATTTATGACTATTACGCCACATATCTTTTGATTCTTCACTACATCACATATTTAAGAAGGCACGTTCAAGTCATCATTATAAGGAAAATAAATGAGAAACAAATCAAGGAAAAGGATAACATGTGTCTTTCTATCTTTCGCACCAAATGCTAAATCGATTTCTTCCTACATAAGATTGGGGTCCCTATCTAATAATGCTTGTCGAATCAAGTGAGACATGTAAATGTGTTGAACCTACATAGAATAGATCTAGATAAACAATAATACAAACATTTGCAGAGAGAATTTGAGAAAGAAGAAGAAGGAGAGAAAGAATAGAAGAATTCTTAATAACCGTATTCAAAACTGAAAGAGTGAATAATTTACAATAGATATAGTCTGTATAACTCAATGAGTGTGCACTTGAGGAGAACCAATGTGTCATAGTGGTAGTCTAGACTGATCTAGACACACAAAAGCAGTTACAGGAGTGAACTTCCACCTAGTCTAGTCTCTCAGGCAGTTACGAGAGTGAACTGCCACATAGTTGAGTTAACTAGTCAACTAGTCTTCAGTTAACTGATTGAATAGAGAGTTGTGAGGAGTATATTAGGGAATCAAGGGTAATGCACTAGTTTGGTGATGATCCCAAGGAAAGTTTGCATTAGCATGGTGATGATCCCAATGTTGCATGGTGACAAAACCAATGCATCATCTAAACTCAACTCAACTAGTTAAACTGAAGTGTCAACTGAAAGAGAATATTCTCCAGGTGGAATATTCTCCCCTAAAATATAAGAGACTAGATAATGAATAATTATGACTAATAAACAAGGAAAAACCTTAGGAAAATGAATCATAGGTGTGTGTGAAGTAACTGCAAGACCCCCCCTGAACATCACTATGGTGAAAATAAAGAATGGGTCCCGCCAACGAGGCCATGTTAGGTACCCAAATACAAAAGATACACTGAAAGAAAGTGAGGAAAGAGGGAAAACCTCTTGGGAAACCCCCCCCTCAAGGTACAATGTATGTAAAAATAAGAACTATAGTTGTTAGGAAACTGTGTCGTTCACTCCAAGACGACTTTGTAAAGAATGGAACTTCTACTCAGTGAAGGTCTTGGTGAAGATGTATGTCGTCTTTTCTGCTGAAGGATAGAACTGTAGGTCGATGATCCCCTCGTGTACTAAATCCCAGATGTAGTGCATGTGGATCTTGATGTTCTTCGTCCACTGCCTCTGAACTGGATCTCTGTAGAAATTCAGAGTGATTTGGTTGTCACACCATATGACGATCGGCCGATGAAACTAAATGCCCAACTCAGTGAGAAAATGATGTAGCCACATAGCCTTAATGGTTATGTTAACTACCTCTTTGTACTCTGCCTTGGTTGAAGATAGAGCAATGGAAACTTGCTTCTTGCTCGACCAACAGATTGGCCCGAAACCAATAATGAGTGAGTAACTAGATGTGGACTTACAATCAGTGTTATCGCTAGCCCAGTCAGAATCAGTAAACCCAATGAGATCTAATGTAGATTCTGCTGCATAATGAATCCCAAAGGTGATGGTGCCCTGCACGTATCGAATGATACACTTTTCAGCCTTCCAATGTAGCTCATGTGGCTCCTATATGAACCTAGAAACTATGCCAACTGCATAGGAGAGGTATGGTCTGGAGTATGTGAGATACAACAAGCTCCCCACTAGTTGTCTATACAGTGTGTTTTCAACCAGTGGAGTCTCCCCGCCATCCTCAAGTTTGACTCCTGATAGGAAAGGAGTCGGAGAAGACTTGTAGTCTGTCATGTGAAATATCTCAAGGATATATTGTGCATACTTGGCCTGAGACAGTTTGATTCCTGATGCATCCTGACTGATCTCAAGTCCAACGAATAAGTGTAGTGGACCCATGTATGTCATCAAAAACCTGTCATGTAGAACCCTCTTGACTACAACAATCGCTGAAGTTGAGAAATCAGTGATCAACAAATCATCAACATACAGAACTAAAAGTAGAAGTGAATCAATCGTCCTAATCATGTCGACAATCGAGTCTGATTTACAACGTACAAAGTTCTGTGACAGCAGGTAGGAGTCCATATTGGCATACCATGCTCTCGGAGCTTGCTTGAGGCCATAAAGGGACCTCTTCAGTCGACAAACCAAAGATGAGTTATGCATAAATCCCTAGGGCTTCTCCATGTAGATATCCTCAGAGAGATAAATGTGAAGAAATGCATTCTTCATTTCCATCTAATGGACTTCCCATCCCTTGGATTCCATAATGGCAAGCGCCAATCGTATGGAATCCATCTTCGCTACTGGAGCGAAGGTCTCATCATAGTCAATACCATGAACCTTCTAAAATCCTTTGACGACAAGCCTGGATTTGTATCTACTAATCTATCCATCCGTTGTGCTCTTGGTCTTGTAGACCCATCTGCATCTGACAAGTTTCCTACCAAAAGGAAGGGGAACTAGATCCCAATTTTGGTTCTCAAGGAGGGATTTGTACTCCTCCTGCATAGTGGACTCCCAAAAGAGATTTCCAACAGCCTCGCCATAAGACTATGGATTTGAAGACTGAACCAAGAAAATATTCTTGGAGGAAAATGGTTCAGTGGAAGTGAGTGCAACAGGAGGCTCCTCAAAATCAGATCGATTCCTCCTAGTATCGGCTGGATCACCAACGAGATCCCCTACATCCTAAAGAGTAGTATGTGCCCACTTGGGCCTCTGCTTTGGCTCTGCAACTGCATCTACATTCTCTGAATCTACATATGAATGTACTGACTCTAAATATGAATCATTTGATTCCTCTGAATCAAAAGTATCGTTTGAAGAAGTGCCGCCATGTGCATGCTCATCATCTCGGACAGGTGGAAGAATGAAGGTTTCAGCATGCGGTTGTTGATGTACATGTGGGACACTTTCCTCAAATTGGACACTATGCTCAATGATGATCCAGTCCAATGAAAGATCAATAAGACTATATCCCTTCACACCTTTGAGGTATCCAAAAAAAATACACTCAATGCTTTGTGGATCAAGTGCCTTCCTCTTTTCAGAGGGAATCCGAGCCCATGCACGTGAACCAAAAATGTGAAAGTGGGTCACTTCCGGTTTGAGGTTGCTCCAAGCCTCATAGGGGTATTATCCTTGACAGATCTATGGAGAGATATGTTTTGGATGTATTTTTCACAATTAAGTGCTTCGTCCGATAGTATCTGTGGTAGTGACTTTGCATGCAACATGCAAGATGCCATCTCCTTTAGAGATCTATTTTTCCACTCAACAACTCCATTTTTCTGCAGAGTATAGGGAACGTTGTATTGCAACTAAATCCCTGCCTCATGGAAAAGATTACGGATCTCATGATTTACATACTCTCCCTTGTTATCAGTTCAGAGGAATTTTATCTTCTTTCTGGACTATGTCTCAACCAGGGCTTTGAAATCTTTGAGGTGTTGAAAGACCTCGGATTTTTTCCTGAGAAAGTAGATCCATGTAAAACATGAGAAATCATCAACAAAAATGAGAACAAACCTCTCTTTGTTGATCGATGGATGTGGAAAAGGACCCATGAGGTCATTGTGGATCAGATCTAAAGGTGCGGAGGCTCTCTGAGACTTTCCTTTGTCGAATTTCTCTTGAGGGTGTTTTCCGAGAACACATCCCTCACATACTCCCTTGGATAAATGGATGTCTAGTAGAGCGTCAACTAATATTTGATTGCTAAGTTGTTGCATGTATCTAAAATTCAAATGTCCAAACCTTTTGCGACATATCCTACTACTTTCATCAGCATGAGTAAGTAGTAAAGTAGAATCAGGTTCAATGAATTCAGAAAATGTATACAATCTAGACTGATTATCTACCTCACTGGTAGCAACCCTGGAGTTGGTTTGCATGTCGTAGATATCCATGAAATTTGGTTTGAATATGAATTTATTTACAGTGTCGGAATTTGTCATCTGATACACATAGAGAAGGTTGATGGAAAGTTTGGAAATGTGCAATACATTCTCGAAGCTTTCGTTGGTGAGTTCAATCATTCCTTTGTTAATGACTTCAACAGAAGATTTGTCCCCCATCAGAATAGGAGGACCTTTGTATGCATCCAATGAAGAGGATATTTCTTTTGAGGTATCCATGTGATGTGATGCTCTTGAATCTACGATCCAAGCATCGGGAGAGGAGTTGATGGCAATCAAGGCATGGCTAGAATTGCCTTTCTTAGAATTTTGATCTTCTGGCTTCTTCTTCTTAGCACCCTCAGGGATGTGATCTGCAAGGTTGTTTTGCTGAAGTATTTGAGTCATTAGATCTATTTTTTTTTCTCATGCATGCAGATTCTGGATGGAATCCTTTGTGACAGTACATGCATTTCTCCCCTTTTCTTCCCTTTTCCCCTTTGGATCCAGAGGCATCAATGAAGGGTTTTGTGTACCCTTCCTTCTTCGGATGTGCATGATATTTCCTTTTGTCTTTATCTTTAGATTTCTGATATTTGTGGCTTCCATATTGCACAGTGAGTGCATGCACCCTTGGGCCTTTGATTGTGCCCATGTTGATGAGCTTGGTTTTCTCTCGTGTCAAGGATTCGATAAAGTCCTCAAGAGAAGGCATCTTCTAGGTGGATCCAGAGGCAAATCTAATAGAATGGAATGTGGATATGAATATAGATAATTTAGGACCAAGCTTGGAGAGAATGGTGAGAACCATTTGTTTCTCATCCTTCGACTTATCAACCCCGTAAGATTTGAGTTGCGATAGTAAATCCTTGAATTTTGTAAAGAAATATTGGATATTATTGAATATTTTTGGATCCAGTGTGAGCTGTTCCACCTCCAACATGTGTCCCCTCATCTCATCCTATTTTCCAAATATCCCTTCCAAGGTTGTCCAGGCTTCATTGGGGAAGATATGTGAAAAAGGAGATCAGGAGAAATAAGACTGCAAATTATTCTCAATGCCTCATCCATGCGATTTAAGTAGTTGGATTTCTCTATGGATGATGTTGGTTCTTTGTCTATATTCAAGGTTAACCTGTACAACCCTCTAGTTCGGAGATGTATGGCTATTTTCTCCTTCCATGCAAAGTGGTTGTAAGGTGTAAGAATGCATTCGTTTTGGAAATCCATCTTTCCACTGTCTTCAATATTTTGTACCTGCAAAAAATTTTGGTGTAGCTTTTGCTTAGTAGTCCGTTAGCTCTGATACCATGTAAATGTATTGAACCTTCACAGAATATATCTAGCTAAACAATAATACACACATGTGCAAAGATAATTTGAGAAAGAATAGAAGAATTCTCATTAACTGTATTCCACACTCAAAGAGTGAATAATTTACAATAGATATAGTTTGTATAACTCAATGAGTGATCACTGGAGGAGAACCAATGTGCCATAGTGGTGGTATAGAGTGATTTGGACACACACCAACAGTTATGGGAGTGAACTTCCACCTAGTCTAGTATCTCAGGCAGTTACGGGAGTGAACCGCCACCTAGCTAAGTTAACTAGTCAACTAGTCTTCAATTAATTGACTGAATATAGAGTAGTGACGAGTAGATCAAGGATAATGCGCCAGTCTGGTGATGATCCCAAGGCAAGTGCACATTATCATGGTGATGATACCAATGTTGCATGGTGACAAAACCAATGCAACATCTAAACTTAACTCAACTAGTCAAACTGAAGTGTCAACTGAAAGAGAATATTCTCCAGGTGGAATATTCTCCCCTAAAATATAGGAGACTGAAT
>SNQJ01S0109897.1:12130-29124 GCA_010110895.2 Picea sitchensis
ACTCTCACTACTACATTTGAGGTCAAAAAATGATATTTATTACAATGTTAATTTTGACACAAACCCTTTATGTTATTTTTGGCTCATAATTACATACCTCTTAATTCTTCCTCTGCTTAATCTCTTTCTCCATATCCTTCTTTCTCTTATTATTATCCTCTATCTTCACCTCCTCCTCCCTCTTCCTTTTTTCTCTTTCCCGTTACTTTTATCCCACTCCCACTGCTACATTTGAGGTCAAAAAATGATATTTATCACAATGTTAATTTTGACACAAACCCTTTATGTCATTTTGGCTCATAATTAGTTGTAACTATAAAAAAAAGACATAGATGTTGATATATCACCATTTATAAATATCATATAATTGTGATGGCAGTGGTGATTTCCTTGTTCCACTTCAATCATCACTACTGCACTATTTTTACCCATCCACATTTCAAATGTTGTTTTATTGACACTAAGGCATTGATATATCAATGTCTTAGCATTAATTCAATTGTATCCATGTCATAATTCAAGTGAATAGTAAGTGTTGAAAATACATCGTTTTATTTTGGATGAAAAATACAAAATTAGTTTGGAAATATGGAAAAAATAATAATTAAAAAGGAAATATAGTACTTAGTTTATAATGGGAAAAAAAATTCTTAAACACAATACATAAGTTAAAAAAGAATCATAGTATTGTTGAGCACACACTTATACTGAGAGGCAGGGGGGGGGGTAATCAATATAAGAAATGTTTTTCTTATTCAAACATTCATTAACCATAAGAAAACAATCACATAAGAGATCTATTAATTCTAGAACATGGAACACGAGATTTACGTGGAAACCCATTTGGGAGAAAACCAAAAAATATCTTTATAATTCTTTGTAAGAACCAACCTACTTTTACAAAATATTTGTAGGCACCAACCTATTGGAGACACCAATCCCCATTGGTACAAACCCTAGTAGGAACCAACCTACTCTTACAGATATTTGTAGACATCAATCTACTAGAGACACCAATCCCCACTGCTAAGCACCAACTTAGCAAACGACACAAATCTATTTGTTTGAGAGGAACCAAACTACTCTTATAGATCTTCGTAGAGACCAATCCATTGAAGACACCAATCTACTGGATACAACAATCCCCACTTCTAAGCACCAACTTAGGAAGATACACCAATCTCTTTGTTTGAGCTGCACTAACCTTCACTAAGTCTACTTGCTACTTTTTCCTTCACCAGGTCTACTCACTATTTTTTCCTTCACCGGGCCTACTTACTACTTCGACCTTCACTAGGTCTTCTCACTACTTCTGCTTTTACTAGGTCTGAACAAAATTTGAATTTCCAGATGGTAACTTTACCAAAGCTTGTTTTTTTAGGCCTCTTCCCAAGAACAAACTTGTAAAACATGCCACGTATCCAATTTTGCAAATATGATTATGAAATTTTTACCTGAGGTACTTCTATGTCTCCTCAGATCCCTGAAAATTTCATAGTTTGAAAAGTTTCAGAAAAGAGGTTATAGTGAAAATGCCAAAGTGACATGTTTGAAACTTATTTCAGGAGCATTCAGGAACCCTGATTTCCATAGATAATATCTTTGAAAGTATAGCGAACCAACATCTAAATTTTTTACCACATGTACCCCGAGATCTCTTCTCCCTCTCCTCAAAATTTCACGGTCTAAAACATCCCAGAAAATAAGTTATAGCGAAAGTGCCAAGATGACATGCTTGAAACTGATTTCAAGAGCATTTAGGAACCCTAACTTCCATAGGGAATATTTATGAAAGTATGGCGAACCAACATCTGAAAATTTTGCCACATGTACTTAGAGATCTCTCCTCCATATCAAAATTTCAAGGTCTGAAATGTCCCATAAAATAAGTTATTGTGAAAATGCCAAGCTGACCTGAAACTGATTTCACAACTCTTCCCTTTTGGAATGATATTCAATCTTTGTTAATCCATTTTCACATCCACACTTTCTCTCAATACTTTCTCTTTTTACACTTTTTATAACTCTTTATGAAGGGACATGTCCATTAATTAAATAATTAATTATCTTATTTTATTTTATTTTTCCAAATACCATGGGAAAATACCCAAACCGATGGGTTTGAAACCACCATTTCACATGCACCCCTTTTTTAATATACTTGTAAACACATACACACACAGACATATTGGAAATGTTGTATGAGATTAATGACAACATTAATCCTTTGACATCAATGACAATAATTCCAACAAGTAGTTTGGTTAAAAAATGAATATTTTGTACACATATCTATTATTTCATCGACTACTTAATGAAATATTATTTTCCTTTAAATCCAAATTAAGAAATATCTAATAGAGGCAAGGTCAATGTGTAAAAAATAAAGGAAGTTTTCAAAAGAGTTAGGGATAAGATTGATGTTATCAATTCTGATGAATATGATTATTTTGAACATTACAACACTTATTAAAACCCTATTCCAAAAAACTATCTCGGAAGGGCATTGATTACAAATATTATTGTCCATTAAAAAATGAAAGTGTACGAAGATACAAAGAATTCTTACATTAATAGCTACAAAACATTGTCTAGAACATAGGCACCTATCGTGGGGGTTTAGATGATCCATACAAGTTTTTCCTAATGTATGTGTTGTTAGCCCCATAATCCTAAAGTTCTATAGTTTAAGTATTTTCCTAGTTTAATTTGTTTTTATAAATTAGTTTATTTTAGTTTGTTATGATAAGGACACCTATCTTCTATGTAAATGATTCCTATCATACTCACATGATTATGTGATTGGTTGTTCTCCTAGAATTTAGTTTAGAGTTGAGCCATATAAACTAGATCTTTATTCAAGTGAGGTTAAGTAGGTTTTGAGTCCTCACTTCTCTTTGTAATTATATTTTCCTTATTAATAAAATTATGTGTCTAAGGACACTTCGTCAACATGTGTGTGTGTGTGTGTACACACACACACACACACAATGGTTTTGATCACAAATGAAAAATGCTAGATGGGGTTGTCGAAAAGAATATTGGTGATATAAATGAAGTTCATGATAATATGTTCAATGATGACAACATTGGTGAAGACCATAATATAATGGAAGATAATGATAATTATATAATGATGTATGATGGGACAAATAATTTGATTCATGACACTTCTGCACCCATGGATGAAAATGAAACCTTGAATTATGATGCCAAGATTCATGATCACCCTCTTATTGATCTATCAAATAAATTACGATATGAAGGGTCAAATAAAAGTCTTCTCTCTATCATTTGTTGTTGGTGAACTTTAGGGTTTTGAATGGTGTTTCAAACACATTTTCACATAGATCCTAAGGTATGAAATGATTTATAAATGTTTAAGTTCATGATGATTTTCATTCACTATAATAAAGATGCAACCATTAGTATTCATAAAATATTTATTTTTTTGTTTGTTGTAGATTGTTAGTTGATATCCTCTTGCAAATACTTTGCCTTGCACATTCCAAGAAGTGCATGCCCTTATGAAAGATCTAGGAATGGAGTATAAAACAATGAATGAATGTCCTAATGATTCAATTATATATTATGGAGAAGGAAAAGTAGATTTGAAACTATGCCCCAAATGTAAAATTAGTAGATATTTCACTAATAAGGTGACAAAGGACATACCCCAAAAGGTTCTCTGCTATGCCCCATCATTACACGTTTTCAATGATTTTTTAGGTGCACGAACATAACACAATTTACGGATTATCATGCTCAAATGAGGATACAAGATGATGTTATTTAGATGATTTTAGATGGTTTCTCATTTAGGGTTATTAAGGAAAAATTTCCCATCTTTAAAGATGAACCTTGTAATGCTAAGCTTTCCTTAACAATTGATGTAAATAATCCAATCGTAGATATGATATCCATTTACTCAGTGTGGCTAGTTTTTTTCTTAAACAACAATATTCTTTCTCAGATGTTGATAAACAAAGTGTATGCGATGTTGTCATTGATAGTCTTGAGTATTTGTATTCCGACTATTTACAACATTCCTTGTCATTTTTATTGTTCGTTACATATTATGATGTACTATGTACAAGTTATTTAATATGTATTTGTTTTGAAATAAGTAGGGAAATATCAAGTCACAAGTATGTATTAACCCTATTTAATAAACATGTATTTAATAATCATAAATTAACCCTATTTAGTAAATTTCTTATTAACCCTAGCCTATATATAACTTTTCACACTACTTTATCCTATTAAAACCCTAGTAGTCTTATTTATAATATTATCGAAAACCTAGAATTATGAAGTATTATCAATTACCTAATTTACTAACCCTAAAATTGAATTAAATTTTCCTCAGTTTTAGAAATAGGACATTACAACTAGCCGACCTAATTACAAATCTCGAAACTGTCCTGCATCTACTATTAATTGATGAAGATCAGCAAGCTTTGTAACTGACGATTAGTCCTGATGATGAATCCCGATTCGGATTCGAAATGTCGATGACAAAAATGACACCAACTGTGGATTATTCGACAATTAACCTCGAAACTACTCACCACAAAAATTTGAAAACATAAAAGATGTTCTTCATTACAAAATATTTGACAAACATGTATGTGGTTGCAAATACTTCGTGATCATATAAGAAAAGATCTTACAAGAATACAAGAAAAACACTCAATAACTTAGCCTTGTGCCCAACTTTGAGATTCAAGCATAAAGCTATGAGAAGTGGTGTAGAAGAATATAAACAAAAATGGACAAGATGGAGATTTCTTTCTTTTGATCAAAAACTTGATTGTGTATCTTCTTCTTCCTCTGATATTTTTCCCTTCCCCCTTGACAATACTGATTATTGGACCCTTAGATGGAGCCTCTCTTCTCTTTTTAAGAAGAGATTTTCTAACTACTTGAGTAGTTAGGGTTTCTCCCTTCTAGAAATTCCCATACAAGTTTCTTATTGAAACATTCACTTTAATTAATGCCTCATTAATTCCTCATTAATGAACTCACTTCATTAAAATAAGTATATTGAAAATGGGTCCCTCCTTTATTTTTAAAATTTAATTAATTTCCCTTTAAGAGAGGATGACTGTGTTTTAATTATCTGGGATTGACAATAAAATTTTTATCCATGGAAATCATTTCATATGTGATATTCATCATCTTATATTTCCAACGATACAAAGTTTTCCCAAATCCATCGCCTGAATCTCAAGATATGAGCTCATGAAGTTGAGTTGTCACACATGCCCATTAAAAATGCAGCTGACTGATATTTTTATTTATGAAGAAAATTTAGCAACTTTTAGACTTTGAAACCTATACCATCATATTCTACATCAAAATACCTTTCCAACAGTATAAAGTTTACACGATTCTGACACTCGTAGCTCAAGTTGTGGCCTGTGCAAGATCGTGACTCAACAACCATTGATCAAAATTTATGGACAAATTTGGGCCCTTGGATTAAATTTCGTCCAACCATTAATATATTTCCATGTGTCTCCAATTAATTGGCTTCCGTGTGGAACTCCTCCATAGGCTTAAACATATTTCCATGTCATCCAAGAAAAATTGGGCACATGGCATATAGTTAGATGTGGATTAAATAAAATAATGTATAAAGTGGAAAAATTAAAAGTAAGTAATATAATAGTAATACTGTTTTATGAAAATGAGTTAAGTGCGAGAGTGTAGGAAAGGGGGAAAGGGTAGTGTAGGAGGGAGGGTAGAAATGTAGGTGGCGGAAGAGGGGAGGGAGAAATGTAGGGAATGGAGTGAGAGGGAGTGATGTAGGATGAGGTGAGGGAGGGGTGAGGTGAGAGTGTCGGGGGTAGACTTGAGGAAATGTGAGGGGGAAGAGAAATGGAGTATGGCGAGTCCGATTGATCGCCATACTCAAAATAATTTTAAGCATGGGATGTGGGGAGCGGGGAAGGGTGAGAGATTTAGGGTGTAAAGTAAAGTGTCGCGGGTTGGGGAGGTGAGGGATGTGAGGGGGTTGGGAATAGTGGTTTTCCATCCTCGCAAACCCGATAAGGAGTAAATAACATGAAGTTAAGTGTGAAATAAAAGGGGAAGTAAAGTAAAGTGGAGATAAACAATATGCCATGAGAAGAGTATGGTGGGTTCCCACAAATGATATATTTTTATTGGATTTGAAACCAATACATGAATATTTTCAAGGGTCTTGAACCTGAAAAAATTTAAATGCACTTCCAATAGATTATCTTTATTCCACATGAAAGAGGCAACATTTTTCGCTTTAAAATTTAAACCTGGATATATTGAGTATACGAAATTGGATTTCTGATCCAAAAAATGTGTGACAAAGCTGAGGCCGGGGACTACACAAGGAACTTATAATAGTTCAAATTTTTTTATCTTTTGATATCAATATTTTTTATTAATCCAAGAGAGGGAAAATAAAAATGACCAAATTTTGGTCAACAACTGGCTTCAACTGCGAGACAGTGACCCCCTATGGGTTAATGAGAACACCAGGATATCAAGACCAATTACCTTCTCCATTGGGTTGTGGATTCATCTTCAAAATGAATTATTGTAATTCTTATTATTTCATGGAGTTACCTTCAAGTTTGATTGCCTTATTGTGCAACACTGAACAAAAGTATGTACAAACACAATCTACCTACCCTAACTTACTTGAAAGAAAAGGGCACCTTAGGTGTAGGTAGATTTCCAATGGAGCCATTCAAGAATCCAATCGACTTGTAGAATGAGCTCCTGAATTGGGCAATATGTTGCAGTTGCTACCAAATGATAAAAAACATGCCCAAAGTATACTGCGATGAGACTGAGCAAGATGTGCTTGAAATCTGATTGTATTTCTTGGCCAACAACGCTTTGGAACCATGATTCAATTAAATCAACCTTTTTTTTCTCAAGAATGTTGTGTTCTTTGATTGGATAAGGAGTTTCCAATTTGAGAATAATTTCATCTTTTTTCTTATCACCAACCACATCTAAGATTTTTGATTCAACATCAATTCCTTGAAGGAATTCTTCCTTCGTTGTGGTGAAGTTGGAATGGTGAACTATTTGTGAAATTTTGTGGGGAACTCTAAGGCCATATTTTTTTGTTCATCAATAACTTCATGATATTTAGAAATAAAATGTATCATCCATGATTCCTCTTGCTGCAAATGTCTTTCCTTTGATGCTTAGAAGATTCCTTCTTCATAAAAATCTACTTCAGGGAAATAATCGACATCATACAAATCTGATGTAAAGTGATGATTTCTGTCCCTCGTATGTAAACATTGTTGTTGTGGCTTGATGTACATTAGTTGTATTATTTGAGACTCTGCTACAATCTTTTCATACCAAACAAAGTCCTCATGTTCATCCTTGATTTTGCTATAATCATCACTCTCAAATTGAGCACATGAGAGGTTGATATTTAACTCCCATGAATCAAACAAAGGATGGTTTTCTTATTGGATTGAAAATTTAGTGTTTTCATTTTCTATTTCAAGATCAAGATCTGAAAAAAAAAAATTCATTTATTTCCTCAAAAATTTCTTCTAAATTCATTCCTCCATTATTTTGGATAAATTTCAGGGGGTCTAATATGTTGGCACCGGTTTCAAGAACAAATATTTCAATGAGTTGAGCTCGCTGCATTAATTCTTTCTATATACATTTTCCTTCTTGCCTCAATAGAAATCTCAAATTTGTGGCCAAAGCATTTTCGTAACAAATGAAAATAATGACATCGTTTTGAAACATTTCTTGAGGAATCTCATGAAGAAATTTCATAAATATGAAAGATAAGTCTTTAACTGTTTATTATTTGTTCATACTGATTTGAACCAACTTCAAGAGAAGAGAATATGGATCTTTTCTTGAGAAGTACCTTTCGACAAACAAGTTTTCTAGTACATCCCAACTAGTGATGGTTCTGGGCAGCAATGAATAAAACCATTCACTGACATATTCTTTTAAAGTCAAGATAAATAATTGACATGCAACATCATTTTGAATCATATTAAAAATTTCACAATCACTATCAAATTTAATCAAATATTTCTCTGCATCTTTTGAAGCATTCCCGCAAAATGTTGGAAAATTTTCCATGGAAATATCTGGCAAGGGGTGAACTTCTCCTTGCAAACTAAGTGGGCTTCTATGCAACTTTTTTTTTCTTTGGATACCTTATCCTTTCATTTTTATTTGAACAATTTATGTTGATGGAGGAAGCAAAATCTCTTCATAGAATGAGAAAAATTCCTCGGAGGAGTCTTCATATACATCTTTAAATCCTGAGATCTTTTCAGTGAAGTCACCAGGGCATATTTCTTTAAGATCTTGAGTTTTGAGAATGGAGTTTCCAGGGAGATCATCCTCCCAAATATTTGGTAGTTTTTTGGTTCCATAAAGGTTGTCACAACTGATTTCTGACTGAAATTTCAACAATAAATCTTCAAGTTCATTCAATTTTCTTTGAACAAGGTTATCCAAAACCCAATTCATCTTGAATCAATCTCTAAATTTTCTCTCAAACTACAACCAAAATGCATCTAGTCGTCCAATAATATATGACCCAAAATGTATCACATCTCTTGAAAACAAATTGTTCTCCCGTATGGTCGCCAAAAATGTTGACGCTTGAATCCATCAGGACCGAAATGACAACCTCATGAGGACATTACTTCCCCTTCGTTTTTAGAGAGGTGGTTCTCCTCTTTGGCTAAAAGATATATATTTGAATATCTTGGAGTAGGGAGAGTGCTAGACAACAAACCCCAAATATTTGTTTCTTGGATTTAAATGAAAATGGTTCTTCAATAACCCAATAAGATCTTTATGTTCAACAAAAGTCTTTTTACAATAGGAAAATATTGAAGGAGGGATTCAACATCAGAATTAAATTGTAATCAACATCACACATAATATTCTTAGTCATACATAAATACATCCATGTATTCTTCATGAAAAATAAAAGAGAATAATTTGGTCATCTCAAAGAATTTTAAAAGAGTACTGCTATCAAGATCAAAAGAGAATTTGATAGGTCAACCTCAAATATCTCATACTTAAAAGTTAAAGTTACAAGATACAGTCAAGATCAACCCCTAAACAATTCTTTGTGGAGTTTTATTCATGAAATATGTTCTTCATTACAAAATATTTGACATGCATGCATGTGGTTGCAAATACTTTGTGATCATATAATAAAAGATCTTAGAAGAATACAATAAAAACACTGAACAACTCATCCTTGTGCCCAACTTTGAGATTCAAGCATAAAGCTATGAGAAGTGGTGTAGAAGAATATAAAAAAAATGGAGAAGATGTAGATTTATTTCTTTTGATCAAAAGATTGATTGTGTATCCATGGATGTACCTTCTTCTTCCTTTGATATTCTTCCCTGCCCCTTTAACAATACTTTTTATTGGACCTTTTGATGAAGCCTATCTTCTCTTTTTAAGAAGAGATTTTTTAACTACTTGAGTAGTTAGGGTTTCTCCCTTATAGAAATTCTTGTACAAGTTTCTTCTTGAAACATTCCCTTTTATTAATTCCTCATTAATGAACTCACATAATTAATATAAGTATATTAAAAATGGGTCCCTCTCCATTTTTAATAAAAGTTTGACTTAAGCATTTATTTTTAAAATTTAATTAATTTCCCTTGAAGAGAGGATGATTGTGTTCTAATTATATGGGAATGATAATTAAATTTTTATCCATGGAAATCATTTTATATGTGATATTCATTGTCTTATTTTTTCAACTATATAAAATTTTCCCAAATCCATCACTTGGATCTCAAGATATGAGCTCATGAAATTGAGTTGTCACACATGCCTATTAAAAATGAAACTGACTGATATTTTAATTTTTGTGGAAAATGTAGCATCCCAAATACTTTGAAACCTATACCATCATATTCTACGTTGAAATACCTTTCCAACGGTATAATAACTACACGATTTTGACACCTGGAGCTCAAGTTATGGCCTCTGCAAGTTCGTGACTCAACCACCATTGATCAAAATTCATGGACAAATCTGGGCCCTTGGATTAAATTTTGTCCGACCATTAATATATTTCCATGTGTCTGCAATTAATTATCTTCCATGTGACACTCCTCCATAGGCTTAAACATATTTCCATGTCATCCAAGGAAATTTGGGCACATGGCATAAGGTTACATGTGGATTAAATAAAATAATGTCTAAAGTGGCAAAAGTTAAAGGTGAGTAATATAATAGTAATAATGTTTTATGAAAATGAGTTAAGTTTGGGAGTCATGTGAGTGTAGGAAAGGGGGAAAGGGTAGTGTAGGGGGGAGGGTAGAAATGTAGGTGGTGGAAAAGGGGAGGGATAAAAGTGAGAGGGAGTGACGTAGGGTGAGGTGAGGGAGGGGTGAAGTGAGAGTGTCGGGGCAGACTTGAGGAAATGTGAGGGGGAAGGGTAATGGAGTATGGTGAGTCTGATCGACCGCCATACTCAAAATAATTTTAAGTATGGGATGTGGGTAGTGTGGAAGGGTAATGGAGTATGGCGAGTCTGATCGACCGCCATACTCAAAATAATTTTAAGTATGGGATGTGGGTAGTGTGGAAGGGTGAAGGAGTGAGGGGGTAAAGTAAAGTGTCATAGGTTGGGGAGGTGAGGGATGTGAGGGGGTTGGGAATAATGGTTTTCTGTCTCCACGAACCCGATAAGGAGTAAATAACATGAATTTAAGTGTGAAATAAAAGGGGAAGTAAAGTAAAGTGGAGACAAAACAGTATGAAGAGAGAACAGTATGGAGGTTTCCCACAAATGATAGATTTTTATGGGTTTTGAACCCAATACAAGAAGATTTTCAAGGGTCTTGAACCCAAAAAAAATTAAATGCACTTCCAATAGATTAACTTTATTCCACATGAAAGATGCACCATTTTCTTCTTTAAACTTTAAAACTGGATATCTTTAGCATATGAACTCGGATTTTCAATCCGAAAAATGTGTGACAAAGATGAGGCTGGAGACTAAACTAGGAAATTATAATAGTTCAAAATTTTTCATCTTTTGATATCAATTTTTTTATTAATCCAAGAAAGGGAAAATAAAAATGACCAAATTTTGGTTAACAATTGGCTCCATCTACGGGACAGTGATCCCCTGTGGGTTGCTGAGAACACCAAAATATCAAGACCAAATACCTTCTCCATTGGGTTGTGGAGTCATCTTCAAAATTAATTCTTGTAATTCTTCTTATTTCATGGAGTTACCTTCAAGTTTGATTCCCTTATTGTGCAACACTGAACAAAAATATGTACAAGCATGATCTACCTACCCTAACTTACTTGAAAGAAAGGGGCACCTTAGGTGTAGGAAGATTTCCAATGGAGCCATTCAAGCATCCAACCGACTTGTAGAATGAGCTCATGAATTGGTCAATATGTTGAGGTTTCTACCAAATGATCAAAAACATGTCCAAAGTATACTGCGATGAGATTGAGCAAGATGTTCTTGAAATATGATTGTATTTCTTGGCCAACAATGCTTTGGAATCATTATTCAATTAAATCAACCTTTTTTTGCTCAAGAATGTTGTGTTCTTTGATTGGATAAGGAGTTTCCAATTTGGGAATAATTTCATCTTTTTTCTTATCATCAACCACATCTAAGATTTCTGATTCAACATCTATTCCTTGAAGGAATTCTTCCTTTGTACAATGATCATGTCTCTGTGGTGAGGTTGGAATGATGAACTGTTAGTGAAATTTTATGGGGAACTGTAAGGCCATATTTTATTTTTCATCAATAACTTCATGATCTTTATAAATAAAATATATCATCCATGATTCCTCTTGCTGCAAATGTCTTTCCTTTGATGCTTGGAATATGCCTTCTTCATAAAACTCTACTTTAAGGAAACAATAAACAATATGATGTAAAGTGATGATTTATGTCCCTCCAACATTGTTATTCTGGATTGATGTACATTAGTTGTATTATTTGAGACTCTGCTACAATATTTTCATATTGAATTAATTCCTCATGTTCATCCTTGATTTTTCTATAATCATAACTCTCAAATTGAGCACATGAGAGGTTGAGATTTACCTCCCACAAATCATGCAGAGGATGGTGTTCTTCTTGGATTGAAAATTTAGTGTTTTCATTTTCTGTCTCAAGATCAAGATATGTTGGCATGGGTTTCAGGAACAAATATTTCAATGAGTTGAGCTCATTGCATTAATTATTTTCAGCTGCATTTTCCTTCTTACCTCAATAAAAATCTCAAATTTGTGGGCAAAGCATTTTCGTAACAGATGAAAATAATGACATCGTTTGGAAACATTTCTTGAGGAATATCATGAAGAACTTTCGTAAATCTAAAAGAGAAATATTTAACTATTTATTCTTTGTTCATTCCAATTTCAACCAACTTCAAGAGATGAGAATATGGATCTTTTCTTGAGAAATATCTTTCGACAAACAAGTTTTCTAGTACACCCCAACTAGTGATGGTTCCGAGAAACAATTAATAAAACCATTCACTGACATCTTCTTTTAAAGTCAAGATAAATAACTGACATGCAAAATCATTTTGAGTCACCTTAAAAATTTCACAAGCACTGTCAAATTTAATCAAATGTTTCTTTGCATCTTCTGAAACATTATCGAAAAATGTTGGAAATTTGTCCATGGAAATATCTGTCAAGGGGTGACCTTCTCCTTGCAAACTGAGTGGGCTTCTGTGCAACCTTTTTTTTTCTTTGGATACCTTCTCCTTTCATTGTTACTTGAACAATTTCTATTGATGGAGGAGGAAAAATCTCTTGATAGCATGAAAAAAATTCCTCGGAGGAGTCTTCATATACATCTTCTTGAAATTCTGAGATCATTTTAGTGAAGTCACCGATGCATATTTCTTTAAGATCGTGAGTTTTGAGGATGGAGTTGCCAGGGAGATCAACCTCCCAAATCCTTGGTGGTTTTTTGGTTCCGTAAAGGTTGTCACAAATGATTTGTGACTAAAATTTCAACAATAAACCTTTAAGGCCATTTAATGTTCTTTGGACAAGGTTATCCAAAACCCTATTCATCTTGAATCAATCTCTAAATTTTATCTCGAATTGCAACCAGACTGCTTCCAGTCTTCCAATAATATATGATCCAAAAGGTATCATATCTCTTAAAAACAAATCGTTCTCCATTGTGGTCGCCAAAAATGTTGACGCTTGAATCCGTCAAGACCGAAACGAAAACCTCATAAGGACATTAGTCCCCCTTCATTTTTAGAGAGGTAGTTCTCCTCTTTGGATAAAATATATATCTTTGAATATCTTGGAGTAGAGAGAGTGCTAGAAAACAAACCCCAAATATTTATTCTTTGGATTTAAATGATAATGGTTCTTCAATAACTCAATATGATATTTATGTGTAGCAAAAGTATTTTTACAATAGGAAAATATTGAAGGAGGGTTTCAACGTCAAAATTAAATTGTGATCAACATCACACACAATATTCTTAGTCATACATAAATACATCAATGTCTTCTTTATGAAAAATAAGAGAGAATAATTTGATCATCTCAAAGAATTTTAAAAGAGTACTGCTATCAAGATTAAAAGATAATTTGATAGGTCAACCTCAAATATCTCATACTTAAAACTCAAAGTTACAAGATACAATCAAGATCAAACCCGAAGCAATTCTTTGTGGAGTTTTATTCATGAAAGATGTTTTTCATTACAAAATCTTTGACATCCATGTATGTGGTTGCAAATACTCCATGATATTATAAGAAAATATATTAGAAGAATACAAGAAAAACACTCAACAACTCATCCTTGTGCCCAACTTTGAGATTCAAGCATAAATCTATGAGAAGTGGTGTAGAAGAATATAAAAAAATGGACAAGATGGAGATTTATTTCTTTTGATCAGAAGCTTGATTATGTATCCATGGCTGTACCTTCTTCTTCCTCTGATCTTTTTCCATGCCCCTTTGACAATACTGATTATTGGACTCTTCGATGGAGCCTCTCTTCTCTTTTTAAGAAGAGGTTTTCTAACTACTTGAGCAGTTAGTGTTTCTCCCTTCTAGAAATTCCCATACAAGTTTCTTCTTGAAACATTATTTTTAATTAATGCCTCATTAATTCCTCATTTCATTAATATAAGTGTATTGAAAATGGGTCCCTCTCATTTTCTAATAAAATTTTTAATTAAAGTTTTATTTTAAAAATTTAATTAATTTCCATTTAAGAGAGGATGACTGTGTTTTAATTATCTGAGAATTATAATAAAATTTTTAGGCATGGAAATCATTTCAGATGTGATAATCATCGTCTTATATTTCCAACAATATAATTTTTTCCTGAATCCATCGCCTGGATCTCAAGATATGAGCTCGTGAAGTTGAGTTGTCATGCATGCCCATTAAAAATGAAACTGACTGATATTTTAGTTTATGGAGAAAATGTATCAACCTTCATCCTTTGAAACCTATACCATCATCTTCTACATCAAAATACCTTTCTAATAGTATAAAGTTTACATAATTTTGACACCCGGAGCTCAAGTTATGGCCTCTGCAAAATTGTGACTCAGCCACCATTGATCAAAATTCACGGACACATCTGGGCCCTTGGATTAAATTTCGTCCAACCATTAATATATTTCCATGTGTCTCCAATTAATTGGCTTCCATGTGGCACTCCTCCATAGGCTTAAACATATTTCCATGTCATCCAAGGAAATTTGGGCACATGGCATGAGGTTACATGTGGATTAAATAAAATAATGTACAAAGTGGAAAAGTTAAAGGTGAGTAATATAATAGTAATAATGTTTTATGAAAAGGAGTTAAGTGTGGGAGGCACAAGAGTGTAGGAAAGTGGGAAAGGGTAGTGTAGGGGAGAGTATAAATGTAGGTGGTGGGAGAGGGGAGGGAGAAATGTAGGGAGTGGAGTGAGAAGGAGTGACAGAGGGTGAGGTGAGGGAGGGGTGAGGTGAGAGTGTTGGGGGTGGACTTGAGGAAATGTGAGGGGGAAGGGAAATGGAGTATGGTGAGTCCAACCCACCTATATACTCAAAATAATTTTAAGTATGGGATGTTGGGAGTGAGGAATGATGAGGGAGTGAGGGGGTAAAATAAAGTGTCATGTGGGTGAGGGGGTAAAGTAAAGTGTCATGTGTTGGGGAGGTGAGAGATGCGAGGGGGTTGGGAATAGTGGTTTTCTATCCACGTGAACTAGATAAGGAGTAAATAACATGAAGTTAAGTGTGAAATAAAAAGGGAAGTAAAGTAAAGTGGAGATAAAAAATGTGACGAGAGAAGAGTATGGCGGGTTCCTACGAATGATAGATTTTTATGGGTTTTGAATCCAATACGAGAATATTTTCAAGGGTCTTGAACCCAAAAAAATTTAAATGCACTTCCAATAGATTAACTTTATTCCACATGAAAGATGCGTCATTTCCCTCTTTAAACTTTAAACCTAGATATCTTGAGCATACAAACTCAGATTTTCGATCCAAAAAATGCGTGACGAGGCTGAGGCCGGGGAATACACAAGGAACTTATAATAGTTCAAAAATTTTCATCTTTTGATATCATTTTTTTTGATTAATCCAAGAGCTGGAAAATACAAATGACCAAATTTTGGTCAACAAGTGCCTATAAAATTAAAATACAGTTCTCTCTTTAAAACATAAGCTAGTTGAAATTTTCAAATAAAAGTTAATTTAAATTTTGTTATTAAAGACAAAAAGGATCCCACTCTAAGCCATAAATGTCAATGATACAAATTCATTAATGAGGCTTCAATGGGACATTAATTAAAGTGATTATTTCAAGAAGAAAAACATATGGAAATTTCAAGAAGAGAAAACCCTAACTAACTCAAGAAGTTAGAAGAACATATTTTAAAAAGCAAGAGAAGGCTCCATCAAAGGGTTAGAAGCAAAAAATCAAAAGATCAAAATATAAGGGTCCAACCATCAACATGTAGCTAAGATTCTGATCAGCATATAGATATATCCATCTTCTCCATTCTTTTTCTTTTTCTACACCACTTTCTCAAGGATTTTTGTTTGTATTTCTGAAACTAACATAAGACTAAGTTCTTGAGTGTCTTTCTTGTATTCTTATAAGACTTTTTTTGTATAATATAATGGAGTATTTAAAGCCATATATGTGAGCCAAATGTAAGCCATGATTGTCTATTAGATTAATTGAGATTTATTCTTGTGTTTGCTAAGCTTCATTTATGAAAACTTAGTCAATTGGTTTGCTGATATGTTTTGTATTGTTGAATATATTTTATGAGTAAAACTCCACAAAGAACTATTTTGAGGCATTTATTTAATGATTTATCAGATATTGAGATTTTTGAGTGTGAAATTTTTGGAGTTTTCCTATCAATTCTTTTTCAGTATTCAATGCAAAACTCATTAACATTTCTCTGAAATGATCAAAACCACTTCATCGTTTTTCTTATGAGAAGATATGGATGTATCCTCTACCAACATGTGATTTAGAGGGTTGCATAACTAATGTTGAGTACACATATATTTTGATACTAAATCATTTATTCAATATTTTATTGTAAAGAAGTTACTTGTTGCACATAAAGATCATATCAGGTTATCAAGAACCATTTCAATACAAAAATAAGAAATGATTTTTTTGGGTTTGTTGTCTAACATTCTCCTTAATCCAAGATATTCAATATATATCTTTCATCCAAAGAGGAGTACCACCTCTATACAAACGCAGGGGGATTCATATCCTCGTGAGGTTGTTGTTTGGACCTTAACAGATCTAGACATCAACAATACTTAAATGAATTATGACAATCATTGGTACTTAAATGAATTATGGTATTCATTGGTACTTAAATTTAATTATAATCTCTTTCAGGTGGTGAACAATGGGATGCAATACAGATTTACATTGCAAATAATCCTTGATTACATGAAGTTATGGATAAAATGGTG
>SNQJ01S0109897.1:29174-41244 GCA_010110895.2 Picea sitchensis
TTTAGGGGAGAATATTCCACCTGGAGAATATTCTCTTTCAGTTGACACTTCAGTTTGACTAGTTGAGTTGAGTTTAGATGTTGCATTGGTTTTGTCACCATGCAACATTGGTATCATCACCATGCTAATGTGCACTTGCCTTGGGATCATCACCAGACTGGCGCATTATCCTTGATATACTCCTCACTACTCTCTGTTCAGTCAATTAATTGAAGACTAGTTGACTAGTTAACTTAGCTAGGTGGCGGTTCACTCCCGTAACAGCCTGAGATAATAGACTAGGTGGAAGTTCACTCCTGTAACTGCTGGTGTGTGTCCAGATCACTCTAGACCACCACTATGGCACATTATTTCTCCTCCAGTGCGCACTCATTGAGTTATACAAACTATATCTATTGTAAATTATTCACTCTTTGAGTGTAGAATACATTTAATGAGAATTCTTCTATTCTTTCTCAAATTATCTTTGCAAATGTGTGTATTATTGTTTAGCTATATCTATTCTATGAAGGTTCAATAAATTTACATGGTATCAGAGCCGAAAGACTGCTAAGAAAAAGCTACACCAAATTTTTTTGCAGGTACAAAATATTGAAGACAGTGGAAAGATGGATTTCCAAAATGAATGCATTCTTACACCTTACAACCACTTTGCATGGAAGGAGAAAATAGCCATACATCTCCAAAATAGAGGGTTGTATAGGTTAACCTTGAATACAGACAAAGAACCAACATCATCCATAGAGAAATCCAACTACTTAAATCGCATGGATGAGGCATTGAGAATAATTTACAGTCTTATATCTCCCGATCTCCTTTTTCACATATCTTCCTGTAAGACTCCCGATGAAGCCTGAACAACCTTGGAAGGAATATTTTGAAAATGGGATGAGATGAGGGGACACATGCTGGAGGTGGAACTGCTCACATCGGATCCAAAAAGATTCAACAATATCCAATATTTCTTTACAAAATTCAAGGATTTACTATCGCAACTCAAATCTTACAGGGTTGATAAGTCGAAGGATGAGAAACAAATGGTTCTCACCATTCTTTCCAAGCTTGGTCCTAAATTATATATATTCATATCCACATTCCATTCTATCAGATTTGCCTCTGGATCCACCTAGAAGATGCCTTCTCTTGAGGACTTTATCGAATCCTTGACACAAGAGCAAACCAAGCTCATCAACATGGGCACAATCAAAGGCCCAAGGGTGCATGCACTCACTATGCAATATTGAAGCCACAAATATCAGAAATCTAAAGATAAAGACAAAAGGAAATCTCATGCACATCCGAAGAAGGAAGGGTACACAAAACCCTTCATCGATGCCTCTGGATCCAAAGGGGAAAAGGAAAGAAAAGGGGAGAAATGCATGTACTGTCACAAAGGATTCCATCCAGAATCTGCATGCATGAAAAAAAAAATAGATCTAATGACTCAAATACTTCAGCAAAACAACCTTGGAGATCGCATCCCCGAGGGTGCTAAGAAGAAGAAGCCAGAAGATCAAAATTCCAAGAAAGGCAATTCTAGCCATGCCTTGATTGCCATCAACTCCTATCCCGATGCTTGGATCGTAGATTCAGGAGCATCACATCACATGGCTACCTCAAAAGAAATATACTCTTCATTGGATGCATACAAAGGTCCTCCTATTCTGATGGGGGACAAATCTTCTGTTGAAGTCATTGACAAAGGAATGATTGAACTCACCAACGGAAGCTTCGAGAATGTGTTGCACGTTCCCAAACTTTCCATCAACCTTCTCTATGTGTATCAGATGACAAATTTCGAGACTGTAAATAAATTCATATTCAAACCAAATTTCATGGACATCTATGACATGCAAACCAACTCCAGGGTTGCTACAAGTGAGGTAGATAATCAGTCTAGATTGTATACATTTTATGAATTCATTGAACTTGATTCTACTTTACTGCTTACTCATGTTGATAAAAGTAGTAGGATATGGCACAAAGGGTTTGGAAATTTGAATTTTAGATACATGCAACAACTTAGCAAGAAAATATCGGTTGACGCTCTACCAGACATCCATTTCTCCAAGGGAGTATGTGAGGGATGTGTTCTTGGAAAACACCCTCAAGAGAAATTCAACAAAGGAAAGTCTCAGAGAGCCTCCACACCTTTAGATCTGATCCACAATGACCTCATGGGTCCTTTTCCACATCCATCGATAAAAAAAGAGAGGTTTATTCTCATTTTTGTTGATCATTTCTCACATTTTACATGGATCTACTTTCTCAGGAAAAAATCCGAGGTATTTCAACACCTCAAAGATTTCAAAGCCCTGGTTGAGACACAGTCCAGAAAGAAGATAAAATTCCTCTGAACTGATAACGAGGGAGAGTATGTAAATCATGAGATTCATAATCTTTTCCATGAGGCAGGGATTCATTTGCAACACACAGTTCCCTATACTCCACAAAAAAACGGAGTTGCTGAGTGGAAAAAATATCTCTAAAGGAGATGGCATCTTGCATGTTACATGTAGAGTCACTACCATAGATACTATCAGTCGAAGCACTTAATTGTGAAAAATACATCCAAAACATATCTCTCCATAGATATGTCAAGGATAATACCCCCTACGAGGCTTGGAGCGACCTCAAACCGGAAGTGACCCACTTTTACATTTTTGGTTCACATGCATGGGCTTGGATTCCCTCTGAAAAGAGGAAGGCACTTGATCCACAAAGCACTGAGTGTATTTTTTTTGGATACCTCAACGGTGTGAAGGGATATAGGCTTATTGATCTTTCATCGGACTGGATCATCATTGAGCATAGTGTCCAATTCGAGGAAAGTGTCCCACATGTACACCAACAACTGCATGCTGAAACCTTCATTCTTCCACCTATCCAAGATGATGAGCATGCACATGGAGACACTTCTTCAAACAAGAATTTTGATTCAGAGGAATCAAATGATTCATATTTAGAGTCAATACATTCATATGTAGATTCAGAGCATGTAGATGCAGTTGTAGAGCCAAAGTAGAGGCCCAAGTGGGCACATACTACTCTTTAGGATGCATGGGATCTTGTTGGTGATCCAACCGATACTAGGAGGACTCGATCTGATTTTGAGGAGCCTCTTGTTGCACTCACTGCCACTGAACCATTTTCCTCCAAGCATATTTTCTTGGTTCAGTCTTCAAATCCACAGTCTTATGGCGAGGCTGTTAGAAATCTCTTTTGGGAGTCCACCATGCAAGAGGAGTACAAATTCCTCCTCGAGAACCAAAATTGGGATCTAGTTCCCCTTCCTTTTGGTAGGAAACTTGTCAGATGTAGATGGGTCTACAAGACCAAGAGCGCAACGGATGGATAGATTAGCAGATACAAATCTAGGTTTGTCGCCAAAGGCTTTTAGCAGGTTCATGGTATTGACTATGATGAGACCTTCACTCCAGTAGCGAAGATGGATTCCATACGATTGGCACTTGCCATTGTGGAATCCAAGGTATGGGAAGTCCATCATATGGACATGAAGAATGCATTTCTTCACATTGATCTCTCTGAGGATATCTACATGGAGCAGCCCCAGGGATTTATGCATAACTCATCTTTGGTCTGTTGACTGAAGAGGTCCCTTTATGGCCTCAAGCAGGCTCCAAGAGCATGGTATGCCAATATGGACTCCTACCTGCTGTCACAGAACTTTGTACATTGTAAATTAGACCCGATTGTCTACATGATTAGGACGATTGATTCACTTCTACTTTTAGTTCTGTATGTTGATGATTTTTTGATCACCGATTGCTCGACTTCAACGATTGCTGTAGTCAAGAGGATTCTACATGACAGGTTTTTGATGACATACATGGGTCCACTACACTTCTTCATTGGACTGGAGATCAGTCAGGATGCATCAGGAATCAAACTGTCTCAAGCCAAGTATGCACAAGATCTCCTTGAGATATTTCACATGACAGACTGCAAGTCTTCTCCGACTCCTTTCCTATCAGGAGTCAAACTTGAGGATGGCAGGGAGACTCCATTGGTTGAAAACACACTGTACAGACAACTAGTGGGGAGCTTGTTGTATCTCACATACTCCAGACCATACCTCTCTTATGCAGTTGGCACAGTTTCTAGGTTCATATAGGAGCCACATGAGCTACATTGGAAGGATGCAAAGTGTATCATTCGATACGTGCAGGGAACCATCACCTTTAGGATTCATTATGCAGTAGAATCTACATTAGATCTCATTGGGTTTACTGATTTTGACTGAGCTAGCGATAACATTGATCGCAAGTCCACATCTAGTTACTCACTCAGTATTGGTTTCAGGCCTATCTGTTGGTCGAGCAAGAAGCAAGTTGCCATTGCTCTATCTTCAACCAAGGAAAAGTACAAAGAGGTAGTTAACATAACCATTCAGGCTATGTGGCTACATCATTTTCTCACTGAGTTGGGCATTTAGTTTCATCGACCGATTGTCATATGGTGTGACAACCAAATCACTTTGAAGTTCTACAGAGATCCAGTTCAGAGGCAGTGGATGAAGCACATCGAGATCCAAATGCACTACATTTGGGATTTAGTACACGAGGGGATCATCGACCTATAGTTCTATCCTTCAGCAGAACAAATGACATACATATTCACCAAGACCTTCACTGAGTAGAAGTTCCATTCTTTACGAAGTCGTCTTGGAGTGAACGACACAGTTTCCTAGGAACTATAGTTCTTATTTTTACATACATTGTACCTTGAGGGGGGGTTTTCCCATGAGGTTTTCCCTCTTTCCTCACTTTCTTTCAGTGTATCTTTTGTATTTGGGTACCTAACATGGCCTCGTTGGTGGGACCCATTCTTTATTTTCACCATAGTGATGTTAAGGGGGGGTCTTGGAGTTACTTCACACACACCTATGATTCCTTTTCCTAAGGTTTTTCCTTGTTGATTAGTCATAATTATTCATTATCTAGTCTCCTATATTTTAGGGGAGAATATTCTCTTTCAGTTGACACTTCAGTTTAACTAGTTGAGTTGAGTTTAGATGCTGCATTGGTTTTGTCACCATGCAACATTGGGATCATCACCATGATAATGCACACTTTCCTTGGGATCATCACCAAACTAGTGCATTACCCTTGATTCCCTAATATACTCTTCACAACTCTCTGTTCAATCAGTTAACTGAAGACTAGTTGACTAGTTAACTCAGCTAGGTGGCAATTCACTCTCGTAACTGCCTGAGAGACTAGACTAGGTGGAATTTCACTCCTATAACTGCTGGTGTGTGTCTAGATCACTCTAGACTACCACTATGACACATTGGTTCTCCTCAAGTGCACACTCATTGAGTTATACAGACTATATCTATTGTAAATTATTCACTCTTTTAGTTTTGAATACGGTTATTGAGAATTCTTCTATTCTTTCTCTCCTTCTTCTTCTTTCTCAAATTCTCTCTGCAAATGTCTATATTATTGTTTATCTAGATATATTCTATGTAGGTTCAACACATTTACATGTCTCACTTGATTCGACAAGCATTATTAGATAGGGACCCCAATCTTATGTAGGAAGAAATCGATTTAGCATTTGGTGTGAAAGATAGAAAGACACATGTTATCCTTTTCCTTGATTTGTTTCTCATTTATTTTCCTTATAATGATGAATTGAACGTGCCTTCTTAAATATGTGATGTAGTGAATAATCACAAGATATGTGGCGTAATGGTCATAAATATCACATCAAATATTTGAATAATAAGAAGAAACCTTATATTATGGAATAACTATAAATTTCCAATCGACTAATATATCCCACCAAGGTGACAAACATCCAGTCACATTTGATCGTATATATTATAGATATTTGGAAGATATATTGGAGTTAGACTTCAATTCATCCAAAGTTGTTCTCTTTAAGGTCAAGTGGTACATATTGTTCCTAAAAGGTGTTGAAAGAACTATTATTGATCATGATAATGGTTTTACTATGATCAATATTGCTAAGCATGGGTTGAATACAAATATATATGTCCTTCCAAGCCATTGTGAACAAGTATTTTATAGTCAATTTTGAGCAGACTAGGTCAAATATGATTTGCTATTAGATAATATCCAAGAGGAAGGACTATAAAGTAAGTACATGAAGGAAGAAGATGATGTGGAACACGAAGAAGATGCAGTGGAAGAGGGTGTAGTGGAGCAAGAAGAAAATATTGTAGAAAATGATTGGGATATTCAAGAGGTGCCAAACAAGGGAGTCCAAGAAGTAGACGAAGATGATGAGGTTATTCATAGCATCAATGATGATGTGGTTGATGTTAGAGATATTACACACTCACCTAGTAATTATTTTTCCTAAGTTTGTTAGTCTAATGTTGAGGGAACTACCCAAAGATGAGAATATTCCTTACAAAATAGGGAACCTTCCCTCTTCAGTTTGAGTCAGTTAAAATTTAGTTAGACTAGTTCATCCAGGTGGATATTGGTGGCCACCCACCTATTCCAACTGGATCCCCTTACAATTTTTAGTTCAACACGTTCTTATGTTCTTCTTTGTAATTGTGGAATTTACACTTCTGGGGTTGTTTGAATCCCTACACATATCCCAAGTGGAGAATGGTGGCCGCCCACCTTATCCAATTGGCTTATTTTAGAAGTTTTCATGTCAGCACATCTTTAAGTACTTCTAGGGCCGTTTTGGGGCTCTAAACAATGTTGTTTTGGCTTGCCATAGTGAAACTATAGACAGATTCAGAGTTTGACGGCACAATGTGTATTTCTCGAAACTACCTTTCCAATGGGCTATCACAGGCCTAAAATGGAGGTCGTATGAAAAAGTTACAACCTAGGTAAGTTGAGGTACCAACTTACCCAATGGGACCCACATAAATTTTGGTGTTTCACCTCATAGGGTTAGGTTTTTGTATGTGTAGGGTTTTGGTATTCATGAGTAATGTTAAAAAGGCATATGGAGCCTCATTATCATGATTCTGCTCAGAAGAATGTGCATAGCAGCCACATCTATTCTCTTAGATAGATACCACCATTCGAGCAAGTTGTTTTTAGTTTTGCAGTTTTACAATTTCAACCTATTTTATTTATTCAATAGAATTTATTTTTCACTAGATATCTATTGTGTTCTTTGTATCTCTGTGTTATTTTATTCATTATATTAGTCAGTTCATTCCACTCATAAATACAGATCACTAGTGGATGAAATTCATGCATGGAAACCTTAGTTTTACCACCAACAATTGCATGTTCACTTTGGTTTTATCACCATAAGAGTGCATATCACATGTTTGTGGCCAAGAGGGTGCATGTCTTATGATTGTATGTGCTTCTCTCACCTCTACACATGTGAATAATTTAACTGATGATTGCATTGACAATTAACTAGGACTAGGTGACATATAACTATGGTTTCTGTCAGTGAGTGTCCAGATCTCTCTAGATCACTACTATGGCACATTTACTTAAAAATGTAGAGTATTTCATGTATTTATTACTCATTCTACCATTCAATTATTCTTTCTCTCATTCTTGCCTCTCTCTCTTTATTTCTTTTGTAAGCTTTGTGTGAATTTATTTAGCTAGGTTCTCTGTGCAGGTTTCACTAAAACTTCGTATGGTATCATAGCCCACATGTTGCTAGGAGTAATGCACATAGGAACTTATTTGTAGGTTCATAATATGTATTAAGTAAAAAAGAATGGAATTCATGCTAACAATTATTCTCATGCCACACAATTATTTTAAGTGGAGGCTAAATATTCTACATCAACTTAGAGGTAGAGGCTTGTACCGAATAACAATGGAACCAACATCAACAATCAAGAAATATAGATATCTCAACCACATGGATGAGTCCTATGGTATTATTTGCATGTCAATGTCCCTCGAGCTATTGTTTCATATTGATTCTTTTACTACTCCAAATGAGGTTTGGAACAAACTGAAAGGTCTCTTTGGAAAACAAGATGAGATGAGAGGCCACATGCTCAAGGTAGAGTTGAATTCATTGGATCCAAGAATATTTGATAATATCCAGGAATTCTTCATGAAGTTCAAAGCCCTTATTCTTTAGCTAAAGGTATGTGGTGTTGACAAACATATGCAAGACAAAAAAATATGATCCTTACCATTTTGTCAAAACTTGGTCTGGAGTATGCAATCTTTGTCTTGACATTCCATACAATGAGATTCACATTGGGAGAAAACTGAAGAATTCCATCACTACATAAATTCATTGGGTCCCTAATGCATGAGAAAGATAATCTCATCCATATGGGAGTAATAAAGAGCCCCACTATATATGCACATGGTTTGAATGAGTGAAACAACACATCCAATCCAAAGTGAAACCCGTCGATGAATCCTCAGGGTCCAAAGGTGGAAAGGGAAAGAAAGGTAAGAAAAAATGCAGTTACTGCAATCAGGGATACCATCCTAAATCAACATGCATGAATAAGAAAATAGACCTCATGGAGCATAAACTTCATCAGAATAATATCAGGGAATGCATTCTTGAGAACGCCAAGAAGAAGCCAAGAGACCGAGTGCCATAAAAATTAGGTAATTCTCATGATTTGATTTCTATTCATTCTTCTGCTAATGCATGGATCATGGATTGAGGATAATCCCATCACATGGAAACAAAACTTGATGTCTTATATTCTTTAACTATATGCACGGGTCCTCCCATCCCCATGGGTGATGATAATCCAGTGGAGGTCACTGGACAAGGGAGAGTAGAGCTCCAACATGGAAGTTTTGAGAATGTTTTGCATGTTCTGAAACTCTTCGTGAATATACTCTCTACCTATGAGATATCACATTCATGCACACTAAAAAGGGTGGAATTCTCACGTGATTCTGTGACCATATATGACATGCATGACAAATCTAAGATTGTTATTGGTGAGGTAAATCATAAGTCTCAGTCATATACATTTTCTAAGTTTATTGCTAAATCTGATTCCACATTGTTGTTGACTGATGCTGATGATGATATTAGACTCTAGAACGAGAGATTTGGTCATCTAAATTTTAGGTACATGCATCGAATCAACAAATAGTGAATGGTCAAAGGCTTGCTCAACATACACTTTTATGTAGGAGTTTGTCAAGGATGTGTTCTTGGAAAACATCCTCAAGAGAAGTTTGAGAAAGGGAAGGCTTGGAGGGCCTCCTCTCCCTTGGACCTTGTCCACAATGATCTCATGGGTCCTTTTCCTCATTCTTCCATATAAAAGATGAGGTATATTCTCACATTTATTTATGATTGCTCACGACACACTTGGGTACATTTTCTCAAGAAAAAGTCCAAAGTTTTTGAGGATCTCAAAGAATTCAAAGCGCATGCAGAGACACAGTCAGGGAAGAAGATCAAATATGTTTACATAGATAATGGGGGGCATATGTAAACATATATGTAAAACATCTCTGTGATGAGGCATGTATACAACTGCAACACACAGTTCCTTACACTCTTCAACATAATGAGGTCACTGAGAGGAAGAACCAATCTCTCAAAGAGATGGACAGTTGTGTGTTGCATGCAAATTCCTTACCCTCCAAGCTTTGGGATGAAGCACTTAAATGTGATAACTACATATAGAACAAATATTGTCACAAATATATGAAGGATAAGACACCTATTGAGGCCTGGAGTGACATGAAACCAGAAGCCCACTTCTGAATCTTTGGAACACGCGTAAGGTCCAACGTACTCTTTGAAAAGAGGAAGTCATTATATCCTTAGAGCACAACATGCATCTTCATTAGATATCCTGAGGGTGTGAATGATTATAGGTTGATTTATCCCTCAATGGAAAAGATCATCATTGAGTGCAATGTTCAGATTGAGGAAAGTCTCGTGCATGCACCATAGGAGCCACATGAAGAGACTTATGTACTTCCAGTTGTACCAGACATCTGAGATGATCCACCCATTAATATTGAACCTCAAATATGAGTTTCGAATCAAATTATGAAGATGATGAGCCATAATAGATGCCCAAGAGGGTGCAGTCCACCCTACATGCAACATGTGATCTTGTGGGGGATCTAATGGATTTGAGGAGGTTGATATCCTATTTTGAGGAGACTCCTCATGCAGTTACAACTACCGAACTAGTGAATCCCATGCATTGTTATATGGCTCTAGATTCAGACTTGCAGACCTATGTAGAGGTTGGAAGGAATTTGTTAAGCCCTAAATAGTGGCACATTACCCCTTAATTGGGGCATATTAAATTTTTAATTTTATTTTATTTATGTCGGTCTGGGTCCATTAGTTGTAATTGTACCTTCTAGTCTCCTATATATACCAAGGAGACATTTTCATTTGGAATCATCTGGTATTTGAAAATTTATGTGGTGCATAATGAGGTTTCCCCCTCAAAGAGGCTTATTATCTGAAATTGTCTCTTTTTCAAGGCGTTGAGTACTTATTCTGATGTTTTTCTATGCTATATTGATATTTGGTTCTTAACATTTGGTATCAGAGCTCAAGGTCTTGGGGTTTCACTACTACATCTGAGACACCTTGGAATTTTTGCTATAATTTTTTTTCTACGATGTTTCAGAAGGAACCCCTTGGAGTTTATTTATTAGACGGACCAAGGTACGTTGGGTTCAAATTTAATCTCCTGAGGCCTTATACTTTCAGAGATATAACATGTGTAAGATAGGGTTCTCGAATCATCCCAAATTTAGTCATCGCAAAATTTTCTCTATGAAATTTGTTCTATAACGTTTTAGACCCTGAAATCTAGAGGATATTCATATAAATTATTAAGGTATCTATGATACAAAATTCAACTTCTGGGTCAACTTACATTTGTATATACACCCTGTGGAAGATAGGGTATCTCACTAGTCCTATTGAGTAGTCTCAAGAAGGTGTTCCAGGTAAAAAAATCATAAATTATTCCTAGAGTATCCAAATTGAGTGAGACTAGTTGCATTGGATAATGGACAGTTTGTAGTATTTCTGGTACAATTTTCATAATTTTATATCAATTATTTTTTGCGGGGCACTCTATACAAGTGAGATCTCCTGGAAAGGATAAAAATCAACAAGTTGTGGGGAAGTTACCATAAATTCCACTTGGCACATCCAATTTTGATTAGACCTGTGGCATTGTAGAGAAGAAATATCAGAGAACTACAAAAAAAAAATTCATACCCAGAAGGGCTGAAATTTTGGAGATACAACAAAAGAAAGATTGTCTAGCAGAGCCACCTCAAAATCAAGGTTTAAAAGTGATACTTGACCAAGATGCTACCAAAAAATAAACATTCTACACCAAATAAGCCTCTATATAGTCCTACTTGGACTCTTTATGAAGGTGAAGAAATGCGTAGGGACACAAATGATTTAAAAAATAAGATAGTAACAAAAGATGAACTATAAGGGATGATGGATGGTTTAAAAAGGGAGATCATGGAAGCGTTGAAAAATTTCCTAATAGAGAGGACACCTGAAAGTGAAAATGTATCCCATGAAATTCATGATGAGGACACAAGGAAGATGAATCAAGAATGGAGAAACTCCAACTTTGGATTGATTACAAACCACTTTCCTAATATCGATATGAGGAAGTTTGATGGCAAGGACCAAATCATATGGATACTTCAGATGGAGAAATTATTTGATATACATGATGTTCCACATACACAAAAGGTACAAATTGATTCTTTATATTTAGAACCCAATCAATTTGTGTGGTATTGATGACTTTGTTCTCGCAAATCACTCGTCACTTGGACAATGTTCATGGAAGAAATGATAGCACACTATGAGGATACAAGGAGCAATACCTTCTTTAGCCAATTTATAAATCTCAAGCAAAAGGGTTCAGTTACAAAGCACATTGAGAACTTCCAAAAATTGAATATAAAGGTAACAAATATTCTAGATGAGCACCTGATTGATATATTCATAATAAATTTAACTGATAAAATTCAACATGAGGTTCACCTTTGGGAACCCAAATCATTAGAGAATGCATTTAGGGTGGCAAGAAATGTTGAAAGTAAAAATATGGCTATGGCTACTAGAAGGACCA
>SNQJ01S0109899.1:0-12516 GCA_010110895.2 Picea sitchensis
CTGATAAGATCAGGTTATTCTGACTGTCGCTATCAACAATGAAATGAAGTGGAACCCCATTTACCCACATCTATGAGTGAAAGAGGTGTTCCTCTTCCTCTAGTTCTTTTGGTTTGCTTGATTGAACTTTGGTGGTAGAGACAGTGGCACTGGGTTCAATATCGATAATCTGCTTCCCTCCTTCTGGATTTGATTCGGAGTCAGAATCTACCTCTAACTCAGAATCTTTCAACTCGACCACCAGTGATTGCTTGGAGAAACATTCTTTGGTGTTGTGCCAAGGGATTTTATGGTATTCACACCAATTTTCCATGTCCTTCTTCGACTTCTCATTACCCTTCTTGGGTTGCGACTTGGAATAGTTGTCTTAAGAGTGGCCATCTTTTCTCTGTCCCTTGTTTTTTGGGTTGGGGGCACCTCTTCCTTGCTTCGGTTGTGAGGAGTTTTCAGATCCAAACTCTCTCCTCTTCTACTTAAACTTATGCTCGATCTTGACAGCATATCTATAAGCCGCACCTAATGATGCAATGTCTAGAAAATTGATTTTTATTTGAATGTATCTATGCAGACATTCGCGGTATTTGAGCACCAGATGTCGTTCAGAGTCTTTGATACCCAATTTGGTACGTAGGGTATGGAAAATATTGGTGAAATTTGGTATTGTCTGGTCCATTTCTTGATGTAGCACAATCCATCTTATGTATTGGTCCTCATAGCTTTGAGCAGGGTAGTACTATTATTTAATGTTATCCCTGAAGGAATCCCATGTGGGGGCGACCGAAAATATTTCATATTCCTTTGTGGCCCTTTGCTTAGAGTAAGTATCCCACCGGTCCTTAACATGGGGATGGCCTTGAGGAGTGAAAAAGTAATCTTTTCCTTATTGGAAAATTTGTGGACCGAAAAATACCCTTTTTTCAGATTCAGCTATTTATCTACAGCATCTGCATCTATCAGTCCCTCAAATAATGGAATATAAAAATGTACTTTTACCTTGAAGGGGGTTGCATGGCCGCTTGATGAAGATGTGTCTCATGTGGCATCCACCAAAGGATCTGTGCAAAGTTGTCCATCATTTTGTTTCTTTGTCACGCAAGGGCTTCCTTGAGCAACAATTTAAAAGGATCTCCTACTCCATCATATTTCTTCTCGTCCCCCATGAGTTTTTGTTAGGCTCGATGCGATCGATATTGAAAAGTCTCAACTTGTTCGAGTCCCAACTTCTTATACCCAGATCTTGTCGGGGACATGCATGAAGAAAAATAAATGAAGAGTAGACCTCTCTGATACCACTGATCCATATTTATGAGAGGAATAAAATGAATAGAATATTGAATACAATAACACAGAGATACGGAGAACAACAACATATATCCAATGAACAATAACTTCTATTGAATAAAGAGAATAGGGTGAAACTGTAAAACTGCAGAACTGAAAACAACTTGCTCGAATGGTGGTAGTTATCTCTAAGAAGAGATGTGGCTGCTACGCGCATCTGTATGAGAAAAATTATTACAATGAGGCTCCAGAGGATTTTTTAACATTACTCATGAATGTAAAAACTCTAGACATCCAAAAACCTAACCCTAGGAGATGAAACACCAAAGGTTATGTGGGCCTTGATGGGTATGTTGGTAACTCAACTTCTCGGGGTCGTAACTTTTGCATACGACTTCTTTTTTAGGCGTGTGATAGCCCGTTGGAAAGGTATTTTTGAGAATTACGCATTATTCCATCAAAATTTAACTTTGTCTACTGTTTGATTGTGAAAATCCAAAAAAAAAAAAACATTATTTAGGGCCCTAAAACGACCCTAGAAGTATAGAAAGATGTATTGACATGAAAACCTCCAAAACAAGGCAGTTGGAATAGGTGGGTGGCCACCAATATCCACCTAGATGTTGTGTAGGGCTTCAGGATATCCCCAGAAGTGCAGAACCCACAATTAAAATTAAATTTTATCATTACAGAGAAACGTGTTGAACTAAAAATTGTTAAGAGGAGCCAGTTGGAATAGGTGGGTGGCCACCAATATCCACCTGGATCATTTTTACCAATGCAAAGGGGGGAGGGGCGATGTCAAGCATCACCCTCCCCCTTCCCCACTCTACTTTGCATTTCAAATTTTAAAATTGAAACTTTATATGTGTGTGTGTGTGTGTTTCCATTGTGTTTCATGGCGCGAAGCTCGCTACATCCACAGTAATCCCCTCTGAAATCCAAAGAACATAGGAGAGTCAAGTATTTCAAGAATATTTGGCTCACAAAGACAAACATGTCGCATAGATGAGACTTGAACCTGGGTGGGGAGGAGAAAACTCCCCCCCGGTCTCCCCCTCCGACCCCCAACCAATTGAGCTACAACCACTTAACAAATGTGTGGTTTTTTATTTTGTTTATTTTTTAAGTTTCATTATTTAAGATAGACTTTTATTTAGTTTAGTTTTTTTTTTAATTATTTGTTCAAGTTTTTGTTTTTTAGGTTTTTATTTAATTTTATTTAGAAATTTGTGTTTTTCCTTATGTCTTGCAATTTTTTTGAAAAAAATATTTTAAAATTTAGTTTTTTCTAAAGTTTTTTTTTTAAGTTTTATGCATTTTTTTTTTGTATTTTTTTCTTTTCAAGTGTGTTTTTTTTCAAGTTTTATTCTCTTTTTTTGTTTTCATTTTTAATTAGAATTTACTCGATGCAATTTTTTTTTAAATGTGTTCTTTTTAATTTTTCTTCAAAAAAAATGTTTATTACGTAATTTATTTATTTTTTGTTAGAAATGTTCATCACTTGCAGGGCCAACATTTCAACCTTTGGTTAAGAAACCACAACCCAGGGGTATCTAAGCTGTCAAAATCAATCGAGGATCACACCAAACCTATGACACACCAACCCTTAACATGGTTGGATTTTTGGGTGTCTCCTCCTAACTAAACACACCATAAGGGTATTAAACTCGAGTCGCCTAGCAAAACAAACCCACTCCTTAATCGGTTGAGCTAGCGGGAATTGACAAAAAAAATTGTATTTTTAATGTAAATTATTAAACAAATAAATATTTAGTTAATAAACAATTTTTCAGCTTTCCAATTTAGGAGGTGATTTTAGTGGTTTTTTTTAGATGGTACCAATGGTCAAGGCCACGGTCCCAATCAAGTCTTAATTTTTATTCGAAAAATAAATATGGTGCTACTAGAAGCATTTGTTTTCGATTTGATGGTCAATTTCTGGCAATGGTGTCGACTGGTGTTGGTCGTCAAGGCCGCGATTTCAAGCAAGTCACAATTTTAGCCACCAAACCAAAAAGGGGTGCTACTGGTAGCACCACTTTTTGAAATGAGGGTTGATTTTGGTGTTCTTGATCCAAAAATATGAGTTTTTTGGGACAGAGTTCTCGATTTGAGGTCACAAATCTTGTTATAAATGTACATACGTTTTATAAGATGGTGAGATAGAAATGTACATACGTTTTATAAGCTGATGAGCTAGAAATTTTGGGCCAGAGTGACTTTGTATATATGTTTTGGGTCAAACTTCCTATCTAATTATTAGGCCAGAGATGTTATATGTTGAAAGGCTAATGAGCCAACATTATAAAATGTAATCCATCACATATATTAATAAAGTACATTTTTGGTGCATACTAAGTCAGATGAAAGAGTATGAGGGGTTAGGAGTCCAAGAGAGGGAAAGGAATATAGGTTTTGAGAGGAAAAGGAGCTAAGTCGTCAAGGGGGATTAATCCAAGTGTAGTGTCCCCCGACCACCCTGTTCGGGGACATGCCACTACTTCGAAACCAAAATTTTCTGAAACCAATTGTAACACACCCCAGTCTTAATCCATTGGGATATGCATGCTTTGTTTGAGCTCTCTCTCTCTCTCTCACACACACACATATATAATGCAAATTTAAACAAAGATAAACATTCTTCTCATACACATACTCATGTGGAACCGACAATAAACACATACATCCAATATATATAGGCAATTATGATAACATTATAACACATGTACAATATACACAACATACAATTAACATAGAATTGGTACTTATATTTTTATGAGAAGACGACCGACTGCGTGCAGACCTTTCACGAACCTCCCAGCCTTATACCATGTTGATCATCACTCTCAGTAGTGGGTCACCCCCGATTTGGGACTAAACTCCACCAAGGGTAAAGGAAATCCTAGGTTAGGCTGAGACTACAGAAAGCTACACAATGTAATAGGAAGGATTCCCTCCAAGGAGCCTACTTATGCCCACCGCTCACAGAATCTCATTCCCCACATGCATGTCCCACCCTGGGAATATACACCTTCACTGTTCCACAATCCATCGATTGCTCCACTTCCCTTCCAGGGCTTCAGCAACAGGCTGGATCAGGAATTCTCATAGCTTTGTAGTTGTTGCTAGACTCCCTCTAGGAGAAATCACTTCCCCAACAACCTCTCTCACCTGGAGAGAGTTTTTCACAGGCCTGGCAACCTACTTCTTCAACCCACAGGCCTGACAACGTGCCTCTTTTGTCCAGCTCTTAAATCAATCAGGTAACCATAGTAGAAGAATCGGGTAAGGCAAGGGACGACTCAACAATTTACAGAGGTTCATGATGGGAAAGTGTTCAACAATGGTGGAATTGGTTGACTTCATCCTGATCAATGTGTGAGTGAATGGGTGTGAATTATGGCGAGCATGGTCAGAATCATGAGGGAGAACTCGTGAGGAAAGATGGAAAGAATTCCCAGCGAACCCCCACAACGATGGAATTTCCCACATAAATTTTCATGAGTCCTGGGTGACACTTGGATCTCTAGCAGCTTGTTCCTCTCCACTTGGAGTTTGTTCCTCTCCCCAAAGGAACTTAGGATAACAAGGTTTATTTCCCAAACTTTAATAATTTAGAAAATACATTATAATATTCCCTTGGATTAATCTCCCAAGCTTAGCCCCTACTTCCTAGTCTCACATCCCCCTTCCCTTTCCCTTTCTAGTGGAGCTTAGTCCCCCATAACTCTTTCTTCGTGGTCGGTCTACACATAGAAATGTATTTTTATTAATGATCTGCATAATTACATATACACAATCAGGCTCACTGGCCTTATCATCTAGGATCTTTGTCCTAATAAACACATAAGCCTTCCATCTTATTAACATTTGTCTCACCAGCCTATAAACATCATTAAACAATATTACAATTCAACAGGGGCTCAACCTTAGGTATTACAATCCCCTCCCATTATTTTTTCATTGTCCTCAGTGCAACTTATTTACATAACATCAGCAAGATTTCCAAAATCTTCAAAAAATGTGGGTACTCTGTCTGCATAACATCTTCATGCTCCCAAGTTGCGTCCTCAGGAACGTACCAGGTCCATTGGACCTTTACAATCCCTATGGCTCGATTTCGGATATGTTTGATTTTTCGGTCCAGAATACGTACCGGATTCACTTGAAAAGCGCTTTCTTTCTCCAGATGAATCACATTCCAATCAATAACATGATTAACATCAAGTATATATTTCTTAAGCAATGATACATGGAATACATTATGTATAGAGATAGATGCAGGTAATGCAAGAATGTAAGCTATTGGTCCATTCCTCTATAGGATTTCAAACGACCCACAATATCTGGCTACCAACTTGGAACAGTTTCCCAACTTCAGGGAAATTTTTTTGGCCTTCACCTTCAAGAAAACATGATCACCCACTTTAAATTCCCTTTGAATTATGTTCCTGTCAGCATAGATTTTATGCATGTCTTGGGTAGCCTTTAAATTCTGATTAATATTAAACTTTTTCTCTTCCATTTCCCTGAGCAACTCTGGACCAATCACTTCTCTATCAGTTGGGTTGTCCCAACTTACTGGTGTGTTGCACTTTCTGCCATAAAGTGCCTCAAATGGGCTCATCTTCAGTGATGCCTAATACCCATTGTTGTAGGAAAATTATACCATGTGTAGATAATATCCCCATTTAGACGGTTTTTCCATAACATACATCATTAGCATATATTCTATCACTTGGTTCACTCTCTCTGTTTTCCCATCAAACTGGGGATGATAAGTTGTGTTGAAGTTCAGATTTGTTTTGAACCCTTTGAATATTCCCTTCCAGAACTTTGAGGTAAACTTTGGGTCTCTGTCAAACACAATTGTCTTGGGTATGGCATGCAAGCGTGCTACTTCTCTCATATAGATATCAACAAAATTGGTTGCCTTGTGAGTAAACCTCATAGGAATAAAATGGGCAGCTTTAGTAAGCTTGTCCACCACCACCATGATAGAATCATGTTGCTTGCTTGTTCTGGGTAATTGGGTGATTAAATCCATTGTCACCACTTCCCACTTCCACTCAGGAATGGGAAATGGTTGCAGCAAACCAGCTGGGTTTCTATGCTCATCCCTTACCTTCTGACACTTCAAACATTTTGCAATGTACTCAACAATCTCCTTCTTCATGCTTGGCCAATAATATTGGCTCTTGACTACTGAAAATATTTTATGATATCATGGGTGTCCAACATAAGGTACATTATGCATCTCTTTTAAAATCGTACTCCTCAATTCAACATAATTGGGTACATAAATTATGTTCATGTACAAGATAATTCCATCAATTCCCAATTCATAATCTTCAACTTTCTGTTGCATTTTTCCTTGCTTCAATTTTGTTACCAATTCCATGTACTACAAATCATATTTTGCAGCCTCAGAAATTATTCCTTTAAGGTTAGTCTGATACATGCTAATGCCCATAGCATGTAATTCATTCACTCTCATGCAGAGTGCATCAACTAATTTGTTCTCCTTTCCTTTGATGTGCTTAATATCAAATTAATACTCACATAGGAATTCCAACCATCTGCTCTGCCTAGCATTCAAAGTTGGATGATTAAACAAGTATTTCAGACCATTATGGTCAGTCCTCAGTTCAAACCTCTTTCCCATTAGGTAGTGCCTCCACTTAATCAAGGCGTGCACTATGGATGCCAACTCCAAATCGTGAGTGGCATAGAGCCTTTCATGCTCTTTCAATTTTATGGACTTGAAACATATCACAAATCTGTTCTGACTAAGGACTCCACCAAGTCCTTCTTTGCACGCATCTATGCAAACCACAAAATCTTCATTCGGATTAGCAATCCTCAGAATTGGAGCATTGGTTAACAATTGCTTCAATTTTTGGAAGATCTTTTCACACTCTGTTGTCCATTGAAGCATCATCCCCTTCCTTTGCAAGGAAGTGATTGGGTGAGAAATTCTTCGAAAACCCTGCAATGAATCTTCAGTATTATCCAGCTAGACCAATGAAGGATTTGAATTCTGTCACATTCTTAGGTGTTTTCCACCCTTTAATGGCCTCGATATTTTCAGGGTCCACTGTTATCCCCTCTTCGGATATGATATGCCACAAATAGTGGATTTTGTTTTGATAAAATGAGCACTTGTTCAATTTGGCATACAAATAGTTCTCTCTTAGCACTTGTAACACTATCCTCAAATGTTTCTCATGTTCTTCTTCTGACTTGGAATACAAAAGGATGTCATCCAAAAAGACAATGAAAAACCTGTCTAAGTATTCCTGGAAAACACCATTCATCAAGCACATAAAAACAGTTGGTGGATTTGATAACCCAAATGGCACCACTATGAATTCGTAATGACCATACCTTTTCCTAAAGGCGGTTTTACTGATTTCTTCATCTCTGATTCTTACTTGATGATATCCTGACTTGATATCAATCTTTGAGAATATCTTTTCATCTTTTAACTGATCAAAGAGATCATCGATCCTTGGCAAAGGATACTTGTTCTTTATAGTCACTTTGTTCAATTGTATGAAATCGATGCACAATCTCAATGTCCCATATTTCTTCTTCACAAATAATACTAGGGCACCCCAAGGTGACACACTTAGGCATATATATCCCTTCTTCAACCTCTTCAAGCTGCATTTCCAACTCCTTCAACTCTGGTGTACTCATTTTGTAGGGAGTATTTGATACTGGAGTTTCTCCAGGCATAAAATTTATACAGAAATCAATATCTCTCTTTGGGGGTAGTCCTGGTATCTCCTTGAACACATCCTCAAAATATTGTAGGACTACATGATCCTCCATATTCAGAACCTTATCCTTATGTGCTTCCTCCATATGAGCTGAAAATAATTGGAAACCCTTCCTGTAACTCTTCTTTAGGTACATTGTTGAGATCTCTCAGACAGTAATTTTCCTAGGAATTCCTTGGACTGCTCTTGGGTTCCCTTCCTCATCTAGGAAAGTAAATGCCTTGTTATGATATTCTAAAAAAACATGGTGTTGGTCGAACCAATCCATACCAATTAGAAAATCATAACAACCCAGTGGAAAGATGTTCAAATCCGCCATGGTACTTATCCCATTCATGTCCATTGGGCATGCTTTAACCAGTTCAACAACTTTTCTCTTGGTTCATGTAGCCATTTGTACCAGCCAATATTTATCATGCTTACTTCTTGGAAAAAGCAATCTATCCACTACCTTAGGATCTATATAGCTATGACTAGCTCCTGAATCTATTAAAATAGTAAAGGCATGGTTATTGATCATACCTTCAACTTCAATCATGTGTGATTGAAACTCATCTTGCTTGTTTTCCAGGGATGCATAGATCCTAGGTATACTTATGCCCATGTCCTCCATTGTTTCTTCTTGATGTACATTGTGGGAAACTCTCACTTTGTCACCTTTGTGAGCACAATCTATATACTTATGGTCTCATTTACAGCCCCAACATTGAATGGGTATTTGTCTTGTCCTTTTCCCACCTACCTCGACCATTCTATGATCTCTAAAATATGGTTGTCCTTGAGGACTGTTTCTGAAAAAGGGTGGCTTGTTCCGCTTCTTCCTTTGTTCCTTATTAAACTTCTTATTTTCCTCCCAAGCCTTCTCGAAAGTAAGCTTTCCTTTTTGCTAATCATATAAGCATTTTTCTCTCCTTATGGTTTCTTCCAAAGTCTTGGGATCATCATATTGGGATACCATCTTTGATGAAAGATGGTAGCCCACTCAGGTACCTCTAAATATTCATTGTCTCATACTTGATGAAAGAGACATACTTCAACAATTCCAAAAATCTCCTTTTATATTCCTTAATAGTCATGCTGCCTAGTTTGAGTTCAAAGAACTCTTTCATCTTTTTGTCATAATACCTCTTGGTCAGGTATTTCTACTCAAAATGCCTCTTGAATTCCTTTCAAGTCACATTTTTCTCTCTGAGATGTTGCACTTGCACCAGTTGATCCCACCACATGGATGTCTTTCCTTTAAGCTGTTAGATAGCAATCCTTCCTTCTACATGAGAAGAGTTGTTATGCAATTGGAAGTATTTCCTCATGCCTAGCAACCATGTCTCATCATCTTCATCCTTCTTGTGCTCTCCATCAAAAGTAGGAGGTATGATATTATTCATTTCTCCTTTCAACTCATCCACCCCAGACCTCTTATGCTTCTTAATAGGGGATAGACTTGAGCTACTATGTGATCTCCTATGGGAATTCTTTTGGGATTTATGGTGATGTCTGCTACCACTCCTTGATCTTCCTTTCTTCTCAGGGGTTCCATGGATTCCTGATTTGATGGATCCACTCTCCCTATCCAGCTTGTTTTCAACTCTATCCAGGCTTTTCATTAAATTCATATTGAAGTCTTCATGTTTTTCCTTGGCTTTCATAAGACTTTCATTATCATCCTTGTGTCTCTGGACATCTGTCTGCAATTTTCTGATGGTCTCAACCAGATTTATGTCTTCCTCCTTTCCTCCTCCATGTCCATTGGAGTTGGTTCCTTCCAAACCCAACTGGAAATTCAGCCCTCGTATTTCATCTTCTTGGTTGTAGACTACCTGTGTATCATCCATCACTTCTTCACTTTGTGTTGACTCTGATCTGACAGTTGTTAATTATGCAAAAATGTGCAGCCAACAAAACTTTGTCAGGCTAATTGTTCTTAATAATTTCATGAAAATATGAACCATTCTGATTCATTAATATATATCATACTTTTTTTTTGTTGATTTCCTGAGAAATTATTGTTCAGATCAATTTTCTTGGTGAACAATTATCTTCCACTATTCAATACCTTTCCAATGCCTACTTCCATGCTCAATTTTGAGTTTTGAGCAGGAAGTTATGGATACTTGAACAATTTCCCCTTTCAGTGATGCAATCATGTACATGGATTCTTCCAAATCAGAGTCGAATTGGCTCTTGGATCCATTTTGGATGCCTTCTTCAGGTTTACATGCCTTCCTTACTTATTTAGGTGTAGATTTGTACAATCAAGACCTCACGAGATCTTTTTTTGATCCCTTTTCCTACTCTTTAAAACAATATTTCTAGGCACTAGCCCCTTTTCTTCAGCCCCCAAATTCATGTGACCATGGGTTGTGACCCAGCACTAACTGTTAGGTGCTTATCTGGATCCTTGGGGCTTTAGGGCTCCGGAGCTTCAGAGTTTTTCCTTTCTTCACATCACCAACATCCTGGACCGTCGAACTCGTGAATGATGGTGGATCTACAATCCACCTTCTCTACTCATATCTACGATGGATAGGAGCTCCGAGAATCTGGGCTTCGATGGTTTCCAAAGAACATCACAACAAATCTATCGGAGTTCTGAACTACCGGAGATCCCCTCTCTTGCCTCCATGTGTCATATCCTGATCAATGGTTGAGATTAACTCTAGCCTCCGGGAGTTCTCGACTCAAAGCATTATGTAACTCAAATCCTCTGGAGTACTTCTTCTTTGAACCTTGGGATCTAGAGCCACGCATCCTTTGTGATCAATGATCGAGATGGACTTTGGCCTTCGGGCCTCCAGGAGTCCTCGACCTCAACTGTTTATTCCTTGAATCCTCCAGACCACGGGATCTACTACCGTGTGTCCCCTCTCGATGAACGGTGAGGATTTACTTCTCTCTTCAAAGCTTCAAGGGTTTCGCCTTCCTCTCACTTCATTTCTTTCGAACACCAAATTGGAGAACCCCTGGGGTCCACTTAATACTGCACATTCGGTTTCTACGTGGAAGATTCCAAGAAGCAGACACGTGGCCCAATCTGAGGGGTGACATGTGTCAAGTTCTAACTGCACAATCAGCCTTTCAAAACATCAAAATACACTGACACGTGGCATTCATCTTATGTGTCCACATCACCAAGCCACATCACTTAAGAACTTTGGGACTCTGAGACTTCGGAGCTCCAGAATTTATTCAACAGTTTTCTCCCCACCACTAAACTGTCTAACTGCTTAAACTCTCGAGGCCCACGTAGTACAATTGTCACCCATCAAAGTGGTGACACATGGCTCCCACAATCGAGTGACACGTGTCAGGTCCCAATCGGTACTAAAGTACAAAAATGAGTGACACGTGGTAGACCTAGGTAGGTCCACGTCACCCCAGGTGACGTCATCATGCCATGTCATACCCGACACTTCGAGACTTCGGGTATTTCCTATCTTCAACACTTTATCAAAAATGCCAAACTGTCCAACGGGTCCTACATCAGTTGTTGATGTCATCATGTCACATCACTTCAACAACCCAAGACTTCAACAATTTTGTTTTCTCATCGGCACTTTCACAAAATTGTCGAATGGGTCCTATGTCACCACGTGACATCATCATGTCACATAACTTCGACAACCCAGGACTTCGACGATTCTTTTTTCTCATCGACACTTTCACAAAACTATCGAACTATTGAACTTACGAATTGTCGAACCCTTCCACGTCACCCCTGGTGATGTCATCATGTCCCATCACTTCGGAAAACCGAGATTTCAATGATTTTTCTTATTTATACTTTTTGCAAAACTCCAACGGATTTCCTGAATGTCAAACTGTCGAAACAATCGGGAAAATCCAATGAATCTCCTCCTCCTGAATGATCTATGGCTGAGAATCACTACGGGACTTCTGAGGATTTTCCTATTGAAACACCGCACAACCCCCAGATTTTTGAAACTCTAGATCCGAGGGTTGTGAGGGATTTGTCTCCTTCCGAACATATCCAACAACCCAAATTTACACTTTGTGGCCCAATACCATTGTTGCAGTGGTTTATCAAACTGTTATACCTCCTGAGCTTTCCAATACCACCCAAGAGCTCTCTCAGCACCGCTCTGGCACTCTCTACATCAAATCCCTAGGGAATTTTTACTTCAAATTCCAAATTTGTGGCCCATCCAGGTTCAATGTTGAAACCATGGGCTGTGATACCAAATTGTAGCGTCCCCCGGACACCCTGGACGGGGACACGCCACTACTTCAAAACCAAATTATTATGAAACCAATTGTAACACACCCCAGTCTTAAGCCATTGGGCTATGCATGCTCTGTTTGAGCTCATATATATATATATATATAATGCAAATTTAAACAGAGATAAATATTCTGCTCATACACATACTCATGTGGAAGCAACAATAAACATGTACATGCAATATATACAGGAAATTCTGATAACATT